>ML810032.1:48103-60156 GCA_009831015.1 Picea engelmannii
CCCCATCAAGGGTCAGGTTCACAACACACCATGGCTGGAACTAACATTCCTACCCCACTACAGATGCCATACTTGGCCTCTCTCAACATTCCGGATCTCACCAAGCTCACTAATGATCCTATATTGCATAATGCCACATGGCCCGCAATGCCAACCAAACTCCCTTCAGACATACCAAAGTTTGAAGGAAAGGCAGGGGATGACCCCGCCAATCATGTCATGACCTTTCATCTATGGTGCTCTTCCAATAGCATCATGGAAGACTCGATCAGACTGCGTCTTTTTCAACGCACACTTACTGGCCCATCAGCCAAATGGTATGTCGAAGAAAAATCAGGGTCCCATACGACTTTTGAATCCTTGGCCAAAGCCTTCTTAAGTTTCTTCCAATTACCCATCCGACATGAAAATGGTCTAGAACTACTGTCTAATTTCAAACAGTCCTCAGCCACCCACATTGCTGACCACATTCATGAGTGGCGTAGGCGACGTAGTTTGTGTAAAGAAGAAACCACCAAGCAACAATGTCTTGACTGGTTTCTTAGATCACTTGTCACTCTCCTTGGTAAGGATGTAGCTTCTACCTTCCCACAATCTGAAGAGGAAGCCATCAACAAGGCTCAACAATATGACCTCATCTACGCACAGTCAGGATACTTATACACGGTACTTCCTGATCTTCCGAAACCTGTGCCATTTGGTCAAGACAAACCTGGGATGTCTCACTCAGCAGACGGACTAATAGGTGCCACCACACACCATTGTCCACAACCCCAACCACCGCCAATGTATGGAACGCCTCAGTACCCACCAGCATATGGGGGCACTTCTTATTACCCCCCAACCCCTTATCAACAGCCATATCCTGTTGCTATACCTCCACCCACCAGTGGACCACCACCAGCACCCTCCATACATCAACCCCCACCAACCACCAGCGGTCCCCCCTCCACATCACCTTATAGTACTAGTGAAAGCACCACGCCTTCCTATGTATCTTATGGAGCCGCACCACCACAGAACCCTTACTTTCCCTTTTCGGGTCCTCCACAACCCATGGCTCCCCCACATCCTCATACAGGGGTCAATTTTGTTCAACCCTCTACTGCCCAACAATATCATAATTTTGAACAGTTGAACACAGCCAATCCAACTCATCCATCAAACAACACTAAGAGGAAAGGAAGGAACAGGAATAACAACAATCCTGGTCAAGGTGGGAATCAACTCCCACAACATCAACCCACTGGGGGCAATCAGAACCAAGGGACCCAAAACCCCCAAGGGGGCAATAACAACAAACGCCAAGGGCGAAACACTGTTAAAACTATCCACCCTTGTGCCCTTTGTGGCGTATATGGTCATTACACTCACCATTTCCCACAGATCGCTGATTTCAAAAGGTTGAAGGACTTTGGAAGTCTTCCCCCTTCTCCTGCGCAATCTGCCCTGCAGTAGGCACAACAACAATATGCGCAACAACCACCTCCCGCCGTACTGCAAAATCCTATCCCACATCAAGGTGTCATAAACACCCAACAGGATGCACAACATCCCCCACCTCAGGTGGGCCAATACCACAATCCCAACAATCTAGCAGAAAGAACAATTCTCCTCACCAGTGAGGAAGAAATCCTTCTGCAAACACACAATCGTCAGTATCCTGCAACAACTGAGTCTACTCCTACATCTGCAGAAACAAACCCTACACCGACGAGATCTCCATTAGTGATCCCTCGCCCTTCCGCCGAACCACCATTACGCATCCCTTGCATCCCATTGCGCAGGAATGTCCACAACCCACAGGCTAGGGCCGCTCATAACTACAGCTTGGTAGATGACTTAGCACAATCCCCGGCTGCCATGTCAGTTCTGGAAGTCCTCCAGACTTGTCCTACTCAGCGAAAATCTCTACTTTCCGCTCTGGGCGCAGTCGACCCTGCCGATACCCGACTCATCACCTTTGACCTTGATAGCTGCGAACCGCGTCTTCCCACCGCAGTTGCTATTCAAATACCAGTAAAAATATGGAACATCACCGTCCATCGATGTATCATCGATGAAGGGACATCCACATGCATCATGTCCAAAATAGTATGGCAAAAAATTGGTTCCCCAGAACTCATACCTTCTGCCATCACACTACGAGCTTATGACAGACGACCATCATCTCCCGAAGGGCTCTTCCAAAATGTCCCCGTGGAACTCGGGGGAAAAACTATCCTCATTGACATCGAAGTTATCGATGCTCAGCTCGATTACAATATCTTGCTTGGACGTAGCTACATGTATGCTATGAAGGTAGTGGCATCATTCGTCTTTCGGACAATCATGTTCCCCCACAACGGGAAGATTGTAACCATTGACCAAGTCTCACATTATGAGCCCAATCCATCTGCCAATCTCGATAACATTCTTCCTCTTATTCACACCAACCAAGACGTATATCCACTCATCGAGATGGGTCCTGGGATTTTCAAAGACCCATCCTTGTTAGGGACGTATCATGGAGCACCACCACTCCTTCCCCCTAGCCAAGTATGCGTCGTTTCCTCTAACGAAACTCAACAGGAGGATGCTCGTCCTCCTCAGGAGGATTCTTTCATTCCTGACGTCTCAACAGTCGCAGCACCACTCCCACAGGAGCCTCCTGCGCATTCGTCGACACCTATGGTCCACGAATCCACATCCCCTCAAGGGCCTAATCCCATTTGGGAAACGGTTCCCCGACCCCTCACTCAAATTCCCTTTTTTTACCCTCCACCCAGTATAGAAGCTTTCCAGGTAGCAGCAACGCTCACACTACCCAATATGGTGTTAGCAATCCCAGTGTGGTACTTACATCCACCTGAGATGATCCCTCGCCCACAGGCAGGACTCCCCATGATGATTCATGTCCTCACTCCCACTACCTCCACTACCCCCATACTCCCTACCCCCCCTGCTACCGCTGGGGGCAGGAGACAGAAGAAGGATCCCACAACTCCACTTCCTCCGCGCATTCCACCACCTTGCGCATTGTGTGACAAAGAGGGCCACCAAACCAATAACTGCCCATCACTACCGGAATTACGGAATTTGATTCCCCCCAATCCAACCCCCACACCATCCATTACTACTGCTACCACTCAACCTTCCAGTAGTAAAGGGTTGAAGACCAAATTCTCATGTGCCATATGTTCTGAGTATGGCCATTACACCCATCATTGTCCAACACTGCCTCGTTTCTGACAGGCATTAGCTATCGTAAGCTGAGACTTTCAGAACAACCCACGCTCGGCTACGTCCTCCACAACACCTATCACTGACATACGCTATGTCACTACTTCAGTCAATGAATGCATGAGATGCCCTTGCTCTCTTTGCAATTCATTGACTCATTTTACATACCAATGTCCGATGATCATCGAATATCGGCAATGTCAGTTAGCCCTGCTTCACCAACCCGCAGAGGCAATCATTGACATATCTTCACCATTTGAAGATCTCCATATCATCTCTCCCGAGCCCGAGGCACTCCCTACACCTCCATGGTTCTTAGATGACATGTTTGAGGATTCACCCCGTAATCCACCCAACTCTACCGCCCAACCCCTTGCGGAGATTCTCTATCACACTACTACGAGTACCCCTCAATACCTTAATATATGGTTTATGACGAGTGAACTCTCACCCTCTCCTAGTGATACCCCCTCTGTTTCCTCAGCAGGGGGCACTCACGCTGTCCCTAAGATCACTCCTCACGATCCATTATATTCCCGTCGTTTCCAAAGCGACGAAGAAATACTGGAAGAGCTACAATGGCCGGATTCTACCTGGGACACACTACATCATCGTGCACTCTTCCTTCCACAGGAAGCCCTCATGCCTCCTAGCCACAATCCCATTTACGTGGTCGAAACCAAAGATTTTATCCCATCAGGGACTATCGATTGGTTCAACAATCCTATTCCTGCACCCGATGCTTTTGAAGAAGGTAATCTGGCTAACATTTCCCCCACCATCAAAATCGACATTTCCATTAAACTAGGCATCGTCGAAGAGATCATCATTGGAGCTGCTTGCACTCCTCAGAAAATTGCCGCATATAAATCCCTCTTCCAGGAATTTAGGGATATCTTTGCCTGGTCATACACCGAGATGCCTGGCCTAGACCCATCTATTGTCGAGCATCGCATCGACACCTGGCCTGACATCACACCAGTTCGCCAGAAACAACGACCGCTACACCCATCTAAGGCCACGACTATCAAAGCCGAAATTGACAAATTGCGTACGGCCAGATTCATCTACCCCATCACTTATACTTCATGGGTTTCCAACCCTGTACCCGTTGACAAGAAACAGGGATCTATTCGTGTTTTCACTGACTTTCGCGATCTCAATAACGCATGTCCCAAATACAACTTCCCAACGCCTTTCATCGACCAGATTATCGATGATTGTGCCGACCATGAGGCTCTCTCCTTTATGGACAGATTCTCTGGCTATAACCAAATTCAAATCCATCCAGCCGATCAGTACAAAACCGCATTCATCACCCCATGGGGTACATTTGCATATCGGGTCATGCCCTTCGGCCTCAAAAATGCCGGTGCAACTTTCCAGTGGGCTATGACATACATCTTTCATGATCTGGCTGCAATCATCCTCGCCTACTTGGACGACCTCACCGCTCGATCCAAGAAGCGTACCCAACACCTCGATGATTTACGAATCATCTTTCAACGGTGTCGTCAATATAACATCCGCTTGAACCCTCTCAAGTGTGTGTTTTGCGTCACCACAGGACGCCTCCTCGGTTTTATCGTGTCACAAAGAGGTATTACCGTAGACCCTCTCAAAGTCCAAGCCATCACCGAAATTCCACCTCCTCGGAATTTGCGACAACTACAGAGCCTACAGGGAAAAACCAACTTTCTTAGGCGCTTTGTTCCTAATTATGCTATACGCGCACATGGTTTCCTTCGCTTGTTGCGTCACAACATCCCTTTTCATTGGGACGACTATGCCCAACAGTCGTTTGACGATCTCAAAACAACACTTTCCAATGCACCTTTGATTAGTGCACCTGACTACAATCGCGACTACATCCTCTACGTATAAGCATCAGCTGTATCAGTAGCCGGCGTCCTCATCGAGCTCGGAGATGAAAATCATGAACACGTCATTTACTACGTCAGCAAGAACCTCTCAAGACCACCCCTGAAGTACAAACATGAAGAGAAACTTGCTCTTGCAGTTGTCCTTGCAGTACAGAAGCTGCGCCATTACATTCTGCTTCGCACCACCAAGGTCGTCGCAGATTCCAACCCTATGCAATACTTGCTCAGCCGTCGCCAAGTTAACGACAAATTTGCTCGATGGATCGTTATCCTTCAGGAATACGACCTCGAATTTTCAACACCAAAAAGTAAGAAGGCCCTCGTTCTCGCTGAACTTGTCACGACCCTTCCCTCTGACACACCTAGTGCCCCCGTCAATACTGACTTTTCTGACGAACATATCTTTTACATCGCTTCTGATGATCCTTGGTATGGCGACCTTCTCATCTACCTACGAACTCAAAAGTTCAGAAATCACCTATCACGAGATGATCGTCGGCGCATTCGCCATCAAGCACCCCGCTATCTCCTTATCGGTGACATCCTATATAGGCGGGACGTCGACACCATTCTTCGTCGCTGCCTGACTATTGACGAAGCCGACAGAGTATTAAACGACTGCCACAACGGCGCCTATGGGGGCCATCTTTCGGGCATCGCCACAGCTCAAAAGATTATCTGGGCCGGTTACTTTTGGCCTACCCTATTTCAAGACTGCATTCATGCCGTGAAATGATGTGAGCAATGTCAGCTCTATGCCAACAAAGCCCAATCTCCCCCCGCTCTTCTACACCCAGTCATCACTGCAGGCCCCTTTTGCAAATGGGGTATTGACTTTATGACTTGTAATCCTCCCTCCAACAATGGTCACAAATACATTGTTGTTGCTGTCGATTACTTCACCAAATGGGCTGAAGCTATGCCCACCTTCAACAACACCGCTGACACAACAACGCATTTTTTCTTCAACCACGTCATATCCCGGTTCGGAGTACCACTCCAACTCGTTTCCGATCATGGAAAACATTTTGAGAATGAGATCTTCGTCGAACTCTCATCTCGGTTAGGCTTCTCTCACGAGTTTGCCTCACCATACTATCCTCAGTCAAACGGACAGGTCGAGGCAGTGAACAAAGTCCTCAAGACCATGTTACAGCGCACGGTCAATAAACATAAAACCAATTGGCATCATATGTTATTTTCCACGCTATGGGCTTATCGAACGACAGTGAAGACCGCCACAGGTTTCACGCCATTTCACTTAGTCCATGGGGTCGAGGCAACTCTTCCCATCGAGTGCGAAATTCCCACCCTTCGCACCGCAATTGAACTTTTACCTGACACTGCTCCAATGGAGCAGTACTTGCTGAACTTGGAATCTCTGGATGAGGATCGTCGATTCTCATTACAGAACAACGAGGCAGCTAAAAAACGATCCAAGGCTACCTTTGATCGCCATGTCAACCTTCGCTCATTTCGCGAAGGCGACCTTGTCCTCGCTTATGATATCACTCATGATACCTTTGGCCACGGCAAATTCGAATCACTGTGGCATGGCCCTTACATCATCCAACATTGCCTCACCAAAGGCGCATACATCTTGGCCTATCCTGAAGGCCTCATGCTCAAAGAACCCGTCAATGGGTTATACCTCAAGAAATTTTATGCTTAAACGTAGTCAAGCTACTTTAGGTTATTTTTTCTTTGTTAGCGTTTTTAATCTTTTTTCCCCCATCTAAACTATCCTTTGTGCTATTGACAGATGACTCCTCCACCAGTTTACCACATTGGTTATGCCGACGGCACCAGCCATTGGACACAAAATCTCGCTTCGGCTGCTTGGGCTCTCTACACCCCTTCACATGAAATGCTACATTCCAGCGGCATCTGTTTATGAACAACAACCAATAACCAAGCCGAATACACTGCTGTCATTGGCCTCCTGACCGACGCCCAACATCATCATATTCGTCACCTTAGCGTTCTCCTCGACTCTCAACTGGTCGTTCTCCAACTTAACAATGTGTACCATGTACGCAATCCGTGCCTCTTTCGCAAATACCTGCAGGTTAGATTATTATCTCGACATTTTGATTCCATTACATTTACACATATTCGCAGGGAATTGAATCAAACAACAGATGAAATAGCTAACATGGTGCTAGATTGGCATATATCACATCAAGCTACACATACATAAAACATCTCATATAACCTGTCACAGCATATAGATAGCATCAACATCATCAAACATCAACACAAAAACGCACATGTAAAACACATTTGGATCCAAAAAACATGTATACTCATATATATATGTGGGCCCCTCAGGCCACCCGAATGTTTACATACACAAAAATACATTGGCCCACAGGCCCGTGCCACATCATGGTACAAAAATCGGCTCACCAGCCTATCAAAACAATATACAATACAATCAAGGGGCCTCTATCGCACCCCCAGCTGCCCCTCCCTCAGGAGGAGGTGGTGGCCCACCCCTACCTGCCCCAGGCGGTGGTGGTGGCGCACCTGTAGGACCCTCCTGCCCCGGCGGAAGGCGTTCGCTAGTCATGGCGGCGAGCACAGCTGCTCGTCGCATGATGGACCGCCATGGTGGCGGTAACTCGATACACTGCTCCGGGAACTCTTCGTCCTGGATACGGATCCACATGCCCTCAGGCACGTCCTGAAACACCGTCTCAAACCGACGGAGTATATCATCCAACTCCCCTCCGGCTATCGTCGGAGGGGCATGAGAGGGCCCCGCACCAGGGTCATCAAATCGACACCTCCTCGCCGGTCTCGCAGGATCGCAGGTCGTCCCGCAGCCTCATCCCGTCCGCATCTCTCTCCACGTGGCGGTCTCCTCTCTGGCTGCACCGGCAGTCTGTACAACTCCACCTCACGCCCGTGAGGTGCCAAATCTGCACATGCACCAAAAAAGCAACAACAGATGGTATCAGTGTCTACACATCAAACATATGCACTAGTATATCAAAATCACAACATAAACCAAAACATATAAATACACAGCATACCTCTGTGATCAAAAACCTCCCCAGGAGGCAATACCATATCTGGGTCCGCCCGGAAGTCCACCCCAGCATAGGGAAACTGGAGTATAACCTGCGGCATCTGCTGCCATATCTACGCCGCCTGCGCCGTGAAATAGTGTCTGCCTTCACCACCACCGTGGCGAACCAAAATCTGTGACCACCGCCTCAAACGCGGATCTCGTACCCCTGGTGCCTCCAGTAGCACCCTCGGGCGCAGCATCGACACCCTCTCCAAGAAAAAGACCACAAGGATGGAGCCAAATGCAAACTCCCCGGTGCCTCTCGACCGACAGTGGTCTAGCTGCGCGATCATCTGCGCATGAAGAGTCAGACCCCAGACGAACCGCTCACGGCCCACCACTACCCTCTCCATCAACATCAGTTCGCCACCACTAATCCGGTGGGGCGCTCAGAATCCATACACCCGAACTATCATCGCTGCTATGCAACGATGCAGCAGGGCATCTATCCCACTGATGCTCACTGCCGACCCAGTCATATAATGCTCGCCCGAGCAGTATCGCTCGACGATCGTCCGCAAATGCGTGTCCCTCGGCAGCACAGGATCTGCCGGCAACGGTGTTCCCCGGAAGGGGAGCCCCGTAAAAAAGTAGATGTCCTCCACCGCAGTGAAGGCAATCTCCTCTCCTCGCATGAGGAAGAAGTGTCGATCGGGGCTCCACATATCGATCAGAAACTGGAGCAAAAACTCCTGTGAACGTATCAAAGGGCAATAAAAAAACTTTAGCAACCCACTGGCTGCTAAAGATGCTCGGACTGCCGGCCTCACATCGGCCACAGCATCTCGCAGCTGCGACTAGTCCCGCTCACGCCACCGTACATCCATGATCCCTGCTCATCACTTGCACACAACCCAGAGTCCTATATTAGCTTAGGAAATCATCCAATACATCAAATAAGCTAACTTTTCACCCTGAAACCTTGCCTCAAAGGCGCGGTTTCATCACCCACAGGCGCGCACACATGCGCACCTGTTTACCATACAGGCACGCATGTATGCGCGCCTGTTTTTTCCCACAGGCGCGCTCATGAGCGCGCCTGTTCACCATACAGGCACGCGCTAGGGCGCGCCTGTCCAAACCATAGGCGCGCTCTCGAGCGCGCCTGTTCACCCCATAGGCGCACACTCATGCGCGCCTGTCTACCCTACAGGCGCGCCCCTAGGGCGCACCTTAAATTCCTTCCCATGAGCACACATGCACGCTTATTCAGTGTACAGGAGCGCACTCAAGCGGGCCTTCCACTGAGTCACCCACGCATGTGGGCCCATCCTCTACCCAAAAACCCCCTAAAACTCCCATACGACCCCCCGTACCTACCCTGCCCAAAAATTGGAAACCTATAACTATGCAGGATGTTCAGACCACTAACCTGAAACTCACACGCCGTGAATCGGGTACCTCATGCTCTCGGAATCACGCAATCTCCTCTGAATCTGCTCAGAAACTCACTGAAGCAGTAGGTACAAATGAGGTGGCAATGTGGGCCCTACAGCTATATATAGGCCTTTTTGCCAAATTTCCACTCACCATTCCGGGAGCCCACGACGTCCATTTTTCGAACCGTCTTCAGCCACGGGATCAGCGTTCCGCCACCTACATCATGACTGTCCCCGGGCCACTTTTCATCCTAAGCCCCCGGGGTGCCTTTTTTTCATATCATAGCCAGGTACGCACGCACATTGTCACATTTATCTCATACATGTTCATATTTGTTATTATCGTCAGATATGGTTCACTTTGGGTATTTGGTTGTTCTGTGTGCAGGTACTTGGTCATCATCTCTTCACATCATTCCTTTAGGTATATACTCAGCACTGGCATGTAGTCTCTCCCGCTGTAGTGCATTTACATTCCCAGTCACACCCCCTGATTTTGGCCTTTAGGATACCCTTTTCCCGACTCTGCAGTACTCACACCTCCATTTGCATTTTTTGGTACTGGTACCCGGTAGCGTTTTTACCCACATGAGTTGTCTCATTCATAGCACCTTTTCGCACTTTTTGACACTCATGCTGCTCTTTATTACCCCTTAGGGATGGGAGTCCCGGTAGTCTTTCATCATGTTGCGAATTAACCACATACTTCTTCTCCGCATTTTGCTAGCTTCCCATATGGGCTCCCAGCACATCGCTTTATGGTCACGTTCTGTTCTTTACCTGCACCTCCGCAGGATCATGAACCCACCATTTCATCCACCATCAGTTTGCCCATCTGCGAACCTATCTTCGTTTCACCTACCTCATACAGAAACTCGCCAATGGGGCCCCCACCCTTCATCAGTTTTCCAAGAAATTTCTGCCCTCCCTGGGGCACTCATTTCACATTGGGGCACCTGTTTCTGTATTTGTACATTTTTCCCAAATTTATTCATTACTTATTGTACAAACGCCATTTATTTCCAGTCTTTACTATTATCGTCACTGTTGGCGACCTACTTTCCTTTTGGCCACACGCAACCCATGTCACCCTTGGTTGGAGCATCACTTTTCATTTACCCCCACCGACATCGTCTATATCTTCAAAGTACTACTCAGGTCACTCACCTTTATCCTCTGAATTTGTTCACCTTGTCCCGCCTCTGGCACAACTTATCCCTGCTCTTGTCGTCCCCCTGCCACTCGATCTTGTCACACGGTTGCGGCCACGCCTTCTATCATGCACCCTCCAACCAAGGGCAGTCTGGAGTCTTCCCACTTTTTGACTTCGTCCGTGTACCTCTGCCACTTCCTCACTGCAGTAGATTCCGCGAAGCCCTTTTGCTTCTGGGAGTCGCATCCTCCTTTTGTCGACATCAACACACTTTTCCAAAAGGGCGACAGTATCTTGATTCTCATTTCCCATTCAATGAGAGATCTCAGAAGGCACAGGGGGAAACACCATTGCTCCCTGATGTCGTTGACCCCCATAACATTCGACGCCAACACTTTCTCATGTTGCGGTGGGTCTTACTTTGCAACTATTGCAGTTTATTCTCATCAGTTGCCGAAGACCTCTGAACTTGGTCGGGCCACCAACGCCCACATCACCGTCGCTGTTTACTTCCGCGACCGTTACCACTGGTTCAGAGTATGTTCCTTTGCAGAATTGTCTTCTGCCTTTATCATTCCGCCCCCGAGGGCGCTGCAGTTGTCTACATCAACATTTTCGACATTTTTTCTTCCTAATTACATTACACGAGCATGGGGCATGCCCGCCTCGTTTGTACACACTTGTATATTGATACACACCTTGTGGAAAGTCGGGATCTACAGGTTCCTTCCTTCTCCAAAGGATTGCTCTACACGGTCCCATTCTTGCTCTCCCTTACAACACCATTCTCAGTAAAAGAAACATTGATGGATTTCGGCTATACATTTTGCTCCTAACCTCATCCATTAGGGGGCATCTGTTATCACTGAAATTTCGTCCGCACAGGGCGACAAGAACTCCGCATCGTCAACACAGGACTGGAGTCATTCATGGCACAGGATTAATTCCTCAGCATTGCAAAAAGGTCAAAAAACTATACAAATGACCAAAAAATTTGAAGGGCGCTTTACAGCATCTGGGTGCGCGCGCGTATGCGCGTAACAGAATCGTACCAAGCGTGCATATGTGCATAAGGCACGGATGTTGGGCGAAAAACCCGCGCGCCTGCTAAACGACGCATTTATTGAAATTGGTCAGCCTCCCAACCACTAATGGATCAGCTCCCAAGTCGATTTGACACCAAATCCGAGCTCAATGCTCATGGTGGGCTGGTCAAAGACCTAATTGTGCCCTAAAGAGCCCCTTTTCACATTCTAAAGAGGTTACATAATGATCCAATGCTTGGCTATAAAAAGCCATGAATGACCACCATTTTTTCAAGGAATTCTTCATACTGTTAT
>ML810032.1:60240-71744 GCA_009831015.1 Picea engelmannii
TCACCCACATTTTCATCTTTTCATTGTAAAGGAGAGCAAGCTTTGAGGGCCTCAAGAGCCTTCCATTGGAGAAAGAAGGGACCCAAGTCCCCTTTCTTCTTTGTGCCTTTGGATTTCATCAACAGATCAGCTTATACATTGGTTATATTGGTCCATTTGTCTCTAATTTTCATTTTCTCATATGCTTTTAGTTTTTATTTGTTTTAGTTTATTTTTTGTTTATAACTTTGTTGTTTTTCTTTCTAACCTTTTACTTCACAGCTGTCATGCCTAGCAGAGCCCAACTGGGCATGTAAACACTCTTAATTTGCTCACCTAGTGACGAATTGGGTGCAAACAGTTGGGTCAGAGTCTCATACAACATCAATTTCATCTTCGTTTCCTTTGAGTAACAACAACCCTTAATAACATTGCGCAATTGTAAAATTTAACTAGTAACTCTTTTCTAGGGCTCTATTACACCAACATTTAGCTAGGCTAGTGCTTTGGAATAGGTAGAGAGATACACTCTCCAAAGCACAAAACACACAATAAAATCTTGTGTTAAGGAGTGTCAAATTCCATTTAAAACATTTTGTCCTGGGAATCCCTTCTCACACAAGGGTCAAAACTGAGGTCGCATTGATATTGACAGAGTTACTCACCCTGCTTTGTTGATATCAGTGTAGAGATTTCACGTATTACAGGGGTCATTTGGAGGTATACCCACAATGATGAGTGGAAACCTCTTGAGTTGATTTGGGGCTAGATACCCTGCCCTTGCATGTGGATCAGACTATCGACTGTCCCCCCAGGCTTTATTGTTGTCGGTGGTAACCTTAATGGCCTATCTTTCTAGGGTCTTACACAAGGTGACTATGAAGGGGCAAGTCTTCACGGTACTTGGAATCGACGTTGGCCAAACTCACTCGGACTCCTTGGAGGGTATACCCACAATTATGTGTGGGATCTTGCACCAGGGTGTAAGTCCGTTAAGCAGGTCCTCAGCGTAAATTTTCCACCCTAGACCAGCCCCTTCTCGTCTCGTTGTTGTGGCATTGGATTTCATCACCAACTAGTGACTTCGGAATTAGAAGGTCTTGTTTGCTTGGTATTGTTTCCTAGATTTTGTTTACTAGCACGTGCTATTTTTCTACCCAAGTTGACCATAAGATTTTCTTCGTAAGTTTGTAACTCGTTCATAATATATCCTCCACGTTGTTCATGTAGAATGCAGGGTTTATCTCCAGAGCATCTGGAAGGTCCTCAACCCCTGCCTACAAGCTCACCCGAGGGCTCTCCTCAACAGAGTGAAGTCCAAGATGTTACCATGCCACAAGTGGAATGAACCGACTCTCTAGAACATTTCTGAATTACCAATACTCGAGAGGACTTTCGACTTCACCCTGATTCTGAGAGACAAATTATGTGAGTGAATTCTTCCGGAGACTTAGTTGTTGTGTCTTCTGGATCACCGATTGGACCCTTTCCAGGAATAGAGGGCCAAGATCCTTTTTTCTCTATGTGCATTTTTAGACGAGACCTTTTTGGTGCAGGATCAGGTGTTGAAATCACCATCTCACCTGTGCTCTCCGAAACCTCTAACCCAGACACAATACCATTTACTACTGCCTATTATTTTCCTGGTACGAATGCCCCACGATCTGACCACATCTTGACCATCCCTATAGAAATGGTCCATTACACATATACTACGAGTATTCACACCGGGATTACCCCAGTTAGTCAAGCCCCCATTGGCACACCGCTCACGCCCAGTGTCACCCCGACACTACCGCCCAAATATCGTGCATTGAATGATTCCATTCCCACTCCTACACAAACCCCATCCGGTACTCCTAGTGGTCCCTCTTTTTCTGGGCACTCTCTTCCCGGTTTCATTCCGACACTTCCTCAACCCCCTTTTGGAGGACCTTTCTCGTCCTCCATTGGAAACATTAATCCTAGTTGCACTATTCCGTCATTTACACCAAATTACCAAATTCCTGTTGGTGGATAATTTCACCAAGGAGGTTTGACTCAACCCCCCCTTGGCGGGCAAATTCCTATTGGAACGCAAATCCCAATTGGAACACAACCCCCAATTGGAACACTGCCTCCAATTGGAACACAACCCCCGATTGGAGGACAAACCCCACCGACCCCACCTTACGGACAAAACATACCTCCATCCTTGGCCCAGTATTGGAATCATCTGATACAACATACTCCTCAATCGACTGGGGGGCAACAGCTTCCAGCTACATCCGTTATACCCCCTAGTATAGGCCAACCATATCCAGGTACGTCCAATCGTATTTGGGGCTCAAATGATCAAACTCACGTCCCTGTTCAAGGGTACAATCCCATGATCTACTTTCCTCTACAACCACCACCGAATCTACCTGTGTCTTCACATTATATGCAGACTGTTTATGGTCCTACGGGTTTGCCGACGAGGCTTCCTCCCCAAAGCCACCAGTACTCGCATGTGAATCGATAGTTACCTTTCTTGGCCACTTTGGATCTCCCAGACTTGTCAAGTATTTTAAATGATCCAATTTGTCACTCTCCCCAATGGCCCACTATACCAGCCAAGATACCATCGGACATCCCTAAATTCAACAACAAAGAGGGAGAGGACCCAAACAATCACGTCATGACTTTTCACCTCTGGTGCTCATCCAACTCGTTGATGGATGACTCTATTCGTTTACGTCTTTTTCAATAGACCCTCACGGGTTCTGCTGCGAAGTGGTATATAGAATTACCACGAGGTTTCTTTGCTGACTTCAACAACCTAGCTATGGCCTTCCTCACCCACTACCAGTTACCGATCTGTTATGAAATAGGGACCAAGATTTTGAGTTCTTTCAAACAAAACAAAGCCACTCATATATCCGATCACATTCATGAGTGGCAATGGAGACGACGTCTCATCAAACTAGAACTCCTCGATCAGTTGCTAGTAGAGTGGTTCAAAAACTCATTTGTGAATGACATCGGTCGTGACATTTCCATGGGTGGAGTGGTCACGGAAGAGCAGGCCATAAGTCGTGCTCAATACCTTGACCTCGTTTACTCACAAACGGGTACCCTTTACGACTTACTGCCTGAAGCACCTCGTCCTTCCACTTCTGCCACTTCAACTACTCCAGCTGCTTCTCATGCAGTCGACGGTGTGATTGGAAATTTCCATGCCCAACCACATTCCGCCTCAAGAACGAACCCCAAACCTGCTTCTTCTAATGTTCAAAATGCTCCGTCTCTTGCCCCTCCCACCGACAAGACTTTTGAGGTAAATGCGGTTCAATCTACCCCAGCCGGTAAAAACAAATCCAAAAAGGGAAGGGGTGAGAATAAGGAGGACAAAAATACTTCTCAAGCAGAGCGAACCAAAACTCCACCTGTTGACGATAGGGATAAGCGCAAACCTCGATACCCTTGTCTTATCTGTGGTGATGATCACTACACGAAGGATTGTCCATGACGCGCCGAGGTCACTAAGTTCCTTCAAGGAGCCCCAAAACCACCTGCTCCGGCCATTTTGTCCCAACCCTTCCCATCTCAACAACAAGCCCAATTGGTCATTCATGAACAACCCTGACCTTCTACTACATCCTATGTATTGATGTGTACTGGTGATTCAAAGCAACAGGACATTGCACTCACCACTCAAGCCAAAGATTATTCTCCCTCTAAAGAGAAGGTTGATGACCCATCCCCTTCATTGGTACAACCCTCTCCAGTGACTTCACCTGCCAACGGTCCTCTTCATCTTGAACGACCAAGCCTTTACACAGTTCTTCGACCCCCCCCCAAAGGGCGTCGTTCGAAAATCAACTTTCAATCCTCATGCTCGTGCTGCCCAGAACTACAACATTTTTGAAGATCTGGCCCAAGCACCTTCTGCGATGTCAGCCCTCGAAGTCCTTCAAATTTGTCCCACACAACGGAAGGCACTGTTGAAAGATATCAGTGGAATTGACCCGGCAGATACAAATTTAATAATTTTTGACTTGGAAGATCACATACTAAGATTACCCCCTCAACTCACATTCCAAATCCAAGTGATTGTCTCTGACAAAAACATTTGTCGAACCGTTATCGATGAGGGTGCCTCGACATGTGTCATGTCTCTTACTTGCTGGAAAGCCATTGACTCTCCCTCTTTGAATGAATCCCATAACACTCTCAAAGCCTTCAATGGCTCTGGTTTTAAGCCCTACGGTGTCCTTCCTTCGTTACCCATCATGTTAGAAGGCAAAACGATCCAAGTCAACGTGGAAGTCTTTGACGCTCCTCTTGATTACAATCTTCTACTTGGCCGCAGCTAGATCGATTCGATGCGCGCAGTTGTGTCGACCCTTTTTTGTGTGGTACATTTCCCACATCAAGGGAAGGTAGTCACCGTCGACCAATTAACCTTCTTTAACTCAGATACCCGTACTGGCAACGTACCGTTCATCGCTAAAACCCCACCGGGTTATGAGAACATAAACGTAGGCCTTCTCAAAGACTCTTCGTTAATGGGTACTTTCCCCATTCCACCACCCGATGTTCCACGCTCATCCGTTGCTTCAATCAACATGATCTCCACCTCACTTCATGGAACTCCTGTGTCTCACGACCCATGGATGGTACCTGACCCTAGAGATCATCTTCGTTACGGCGACGAAATGTCATTAAGTCCGATCGAATCCACCTATTAGTCCATTCAATCGACAACCCCTTCTACCTCCTCTCTTGGTGAGTTATCTCCAGATCCTTTCCGTGTCATTTTTCCCACAGACGAGATGATCATGTCTGTCATGGAGGACACCCCTTGGGATGATGGACATCATCGTTCCATCCTCTTCCTCGAGAAACATACCATCGAGAACTACCAACGGATCTCGACCCCGTCGACCATTGTCGTCATCTCAACTGTTCCCGCGTCCACACACGATGTGTTTTCTGAAGGGAACTTAAGCAATATCTCACCCACTATTCCCCTCGACATATCCATCAAACCTGGAATTGTCAAAAATGTGCATATCGAAGCTTCATGTTCCCCTGACGAAATCGTCACCTACACGTCCCTTTTCAAAGAGTTTCATGACGTCTTCGCCTGGAGCTACGAAGAAATGCTGGGTATCGAACCCGGCATTGTGATACATGAGATCAAGACATACCTCGACGCTAAACCCGTCCGACAACGCCTTCGTCTAGTTCACCCACGTAAAGCGGCTGCTATCAAGCTCGAAGTCGAGAAACTTCTCAAAGCCGACTTTATTTACCCGGTGGCCCTCATTGATTGGGTTTCCAATCTTGTCACGATCGACAATAAACAAGGCACAATCCATGTATGCGTTGATTATAGGGATATCAACAAAGCTTGTCCCAAAGAAAACTTTCCTACCCCCTTCGTCGATCAGATTGTCGACGATTGCGCTGGAAGTGAAATATTCTCTCTGATGGATGGTTTCTCCAGGTATAATCAAATCAACATTGTTCCCGAGGATCAACATAAGATTGCTTTTATTTGTCCTTGGGGCACTTTTGCCTATCGAAAACTTCCCTTCGGTCTCAAGAACACTGGCGCAAATTTTCAACGCGCTATGTCTTATGCCTTCCATGATATCAAGCACATCGTGCAACCATATCTGGACGATTTACCCGCTCACTCTATGCACTGAGTCGATCATCCAATCCACCTCTGAGCCATTTTCGTCCGCTGTCGGTTTTACCGTATATGCTTGAATCCTCACAAGTGTGTTTTCTGCGTGGAATCCAGTCGACTTCTAGGATTTATTGTTTCGCATCAAGGGATCAGGGTAGATCCGTTAAAGGTCGAGGTGATCCTTAATCTCCCTCCTCCTTCTACACTTCGCCAGTTACAAAGTTTGCAGGGGAAAGCAAACTTTCTTCGTCGTTTTATCCCAAATTACGTCGAGATAACTCGTGGATTTATGCGGCTCCTAAAAAAGGGGTCTAAGTTCGTATGGGATACCATCACAAACAAAGATTTCGAAGCTTTTAAATTGTCCCTAACATGTGCTCCACTTCTCTTTCCCCCTGATTACGGTCACAATTATTTCCTCTACCTTGCAGCCTCAGATTACACCATTGGTATGGTTCTCATCCAAGAGGATGATTTTAACGACGAACATGTTATCTATTACTTGAGTCGAAGTCCAACACCTACCGAAACCAAGTATTTACATGTCGAAAAACTGGCCTTGGAAGCCGTCCAAGCCGTCCAACGCTTCTGACACTATATCCTCTCTCGCAAGACTACAATGATTTCTAACTGCAACCCTATGCAACACATTCTCACACGTCAATTTCTAGGGGGAAAATACTTCAAATGGATCGTGATACTCCAGGGGTTTGACTTGGAATTCAAACGCTCCAAGTCCAAGAAGTCCTTAGTATTTGCTGAGTTGATATGGGACTTTCCCTATTCTGAAACAGAAAATGTAGCAGTTGATTCATTACCAGATGAATCCCTTTTCCTCATTAGCTCTGATGATATTTGGTATGGCGATATCATCATATATCTCCAAACCCAGACTTTCCAACCAACTTTGTCTAGTACTGACCGACGTCGAATATGCTACCAAGCCCATCAATATATTATCCTCGGGGATACTCTTTATCGTCGGGGGATTGACTTAGTTTTTCGACGCTGCCTAATGTTCGACGAAGCCGAGAAAGTTTTGAATGACTGCCATTCTAGAGCCTGTGGTGGTCATATGTCTGGGTATGCTACTGCCCAGAAGATCTTACGAGCATGGTATTTTTGGCCTTCTTTATTTAACGACTGCATAATCGCCGTCCAAAAATGCCATGCTTTCCAGACCTATAATCATAAGATACCGTCACATCCCGCTCCTCTTCACCCTGTGGTCTTCATTGGTCCCTTTGCGAAATGGGGCATTGATTTCATGACATGTCACCCCCACTCGGCTGGGGGGTATGGATACATTATTGTAGCCGTAGATTACTTTACGAAATGGGCCGAGGCGATGCCCACATTTGACAACACTGGAAACACTGCAACATTATTCATTTTTAATCACATCATAGCTCGTTTTGGTGTTCCCCAGGCTATCATCACTGATCACGGTAGCCACTTTCGAAACTTCATGATGTCCGAACTCACTGAAAATTTGGGTCTTCGCCATGAAAACTCAACGCCCTATTACCCATAAGCCAACGGCCAAGTCAAAGCAATTAACAAAGTTCTCATAACTATGCTCCAACGAATGATAGGGATTCACAAAAAAAGTTGGCACACAATGTTGTTTTCGACATTGTGGGCTTACCAGACATCCGTCAAGTCCGCTACTGGGTTTACACCTTTCCAGTTAGTCTATGGTTTGGAAGCCATTCTCCCGATTGAATGCGAGATACCCTCTTTAAAACTAGCTGTTGAACTCCTACCAAACACTTCTGCTGAGGAAGAATGTCTATTGTATCTTATGCGATTAGATGAAACTCGACGCGATGCTACCCTAGTCATAGAAGCTGAGAAAAAATGTGCCAAGGCCCAATACAAAAAACATATCAAGCCTCGCATTTTCTCCGAAGGAGATCTCGTTCTCCTCTATGAACAAGATCGAGATATGCTAGGAGCTGGAAAATTCGAAGCCATGTGGCGAGGTCCTTATATCGTTAGATGAGTTTTGGAAAAAGGGGCTTATGAGTTAGTAGATTACGATGGTATCTCTTTGAGTGAACCCAGAAATGGGTTGTACTTGAAGTACTATGCATAAGATCACCTGTGCATGAGTACCTGTATTTTTATTGTATCATACTTCTTGTGTGTTACTGTAGCTTGCTTTTGTCGTTATCTGGCCTCTGCTCTTATGTGACATTGTGTTTGATTTCCAGATGTCAGAGTCTTTGCTACCCTACATTGGCTTCGCTGATGGCGCTAGCCATAGTACTCAGAACCTTGCTTCCACTGCATGGGCAATTTACGCCCCTACAAACGAACTTGTCTCCTTACGAGGTGTGTGTCTTGGCCATGCGACCAACAATATTGCAGAGTATAGCGCCGTTATCAAATTGTTGATTGATGCTATCTCGCTTGGAATCCGTCATTTGGTTGTGCGACTCGATTCGCATCTTGTAGTACTACAATTAAGTAATGTCTATACTATTCAAAGTCCTACTTTGTTACGGGTGTATTTGCAAATTCGCCTCTTGGAACGTTATTTTGATTATATTGAATATCAACATATTCCTAGACGTCTAAATACATTAACTGATGCATTAACTAACTATGTATTAGACAAACATTTGGGTCATTTATAAATCAATCACATCAATTTTCACACAACACAAGATAAATTGGTAGAATCCGTATGTATATATAACGATCAAAAGAATTTTTACAAAAAGGTTCTATCCAAGGACCAAAATTTCAAAATCTGAAGCTCATAGCTTCTACAAAGTGACGTCATGGATGACGTTCACGGTAACACATGACTTCCCGGGAAACCCTACGAAGCAGTCGGCCAATGGACTCTGACACTCCTACTGTATGACGCTGATAACATCGTGGAACCTCTCCAAGGGGCATGTCCGGAATGTCTGCTGTCAAACCCTCTAGGTTTTGTTCCACCGCTTCATAATCTTCGGCGTCCCATCGTGGCACCGGAGCCACCTCTCCTCGTCGCCGAATAGGAGAAGTACCAGGAGGTTAGTAAGGTCCCATGTCTGTGTCATCAAAAAATAATTTTGTATTTAGACCTTGGATGAACATAAAAAAAAAACATTTGCATATGATAAAATTCACAAAAACCTTTAAAAATAAAAATGTGTACTTCTTACCAAGATCCCCCCACTGAGCACCCTCGGGCAGGACCAATTCCATATCTCCTCGGAATTCCAACCCATCATAGGCATAATCATCGACCATCAACATCTGTGGTCGCAACCAGTCGAAGAAGACGTCATTATATTTGATATTTGGTCTGGCTACATGTCGGGCCATAAGCTGACACCACCTCAGCATTCTTGGATTTGTTGGAGCTGATAAATCCCACTCAACCTGCAACCTCAGCAAGGGAACCCTCTCAAGAAAGAAGGACACCAACAAAGACCCGTACCCAAATTGCTTTAGGTCGCCTCGCCTGCATTTGGTCAACTGCCTCTTCATGCTATGAAGCACTGCGTCTGCCCAGTTAAAAATCTGAGGCTCAGTACACTCTATGGCATACTGAAAGTAGCTCTGGAGAGCCATGTGAGGAGTAGCACTCCCAACCATATGAGAAATGGTGAACAAGATAGTGCGGAGGGTCAAATCCCGCACTCACCAAATGGCTACTTTCCCTTTGCTCCTCTTTGCCTCTGGAACACAGTACAAGCGACAATACTCACTCATGGGAAACCCACCACCTCTGCTACTAGTCAGGCTTGCATGGTACCCATGCCGTGATAGTCCTGTCAAGAAGTAAATGTCCTCGATATCCAAGGACAATGTGTGGACCCCTACATGGAATACTTGCCGGTCTGGATCCCACATATGCACAAGGTACTCCAACAACCTGACTTCGGCCCTCATGCTCAGGATACGAAAGAATTTCAGAAGACCACAGTCTCGTAAAGCAACAACGGTGGCTAGATGATTTCCGGAAATGGCATCGTCTTCTTCGTGCTCTCTTTCACGCCATTCCAGAACCATGGTGATAGCTAAATACCTGCATAAGAAGCACGAGAAGAAAATTAGTAACTCTATTCAACACTTGGTATCTTCTTCATTGAGCAAAATTTTAATTTTTTTTTCCACTTTGCAGTTCTCGCAGGTTCCCTTTAGGCACAGTGCGAGGTTCTCGCAGGTACCTTTGGGGTCACCTGGGAGAATGAGGCATTCTCGCAGGTCCCGTGTGGATGGCTTGCGAGAATGGATGAGCGCAACTTTAAACCCCAAAATAAACTCAAAACTATGTTTTTTGCCAATGAAAATGAAAAATCAAACCATGAAAAGGTAGAGGATAAAGAGCTTGCCTCACTGCCGGAGATAGTTTGTCGAATGGATGCTCGTAACTCCCACAATCAAGCGCCGAAATTCAAGGGCAAAAGAGGGGTTTTGGACTCAAATATTGATAAAGTTAAAATGACTATGGTAAAAAGAACTTTTACCCCTTTATGTTTACTTTTACCATTTGTTATTAAATTTTATAATTGTTTATTTATTAAAACCTAATGCCTAATACCCTTTTAAGTGCGACTTTTGCAGACGTAACGACCTTGATGTTCATGCACATGGATGCAGATATTTTTTCTTCTTCATTGCATGTTTTGATTGTTTTTTATGGTTTTTGTACAAAACCTCGAGCTTGGTATTTGTCCGTTCTCACGCTCGAAAATACATGAGAATGCGATCGAGCAAACTTTTATCACTTTTTCGGGCTCAACAAGGTTATACAAAAAATGAACCCCCTATGGAGTCCTCTTTAAGCTCTTTTCAGACTCTCTAAACATGAAAAGATTACCGAGCGACCTTGCTATTTTCACGCTCGTTAAAGTATTTGAAGAAAGCGTATGTTGGGCGATAATTTATGTCATTTTCGGTCTTATCAGACTATTTTATGAAAAAGGAACTGAGAGAGTTCTCTTTTAAGTGTTTTTCCAGACTCTATAATCATGAAAAACCTTCGAGTTTTCTATCTTTGGACTCGTTAAACGAACATTGACAGACCCGTAATGGGACCAAACCACTCCTTCCTAGGGTTCGTTAAACATTCTCCGAAGGACTTATCTGAAGGATGAGCTTATATCAACAAACATATGTTATCCTCCTCAAGCTTGCGTAAAAATAAAGAGGTACTCGCCAGAAATGGTGGGGGAAAATTTGGGAAAGGGATGTGTTCTCGTATTCATATTAATTGGCAGTAAGTGTCGCTCTTGAACATGACACCCCCCTATTCATTATTTGAAGCCGGTTTGGGAAATCCATTTGTCTCTCATTCGATTTGCTACAAGGTCATACCCTGCGTCGTCTCTGAGTCAATGCTGCCAAATCATTGGTCATGTCATTCATATGTTCAAGAGAAGTTCATCTGAAACCTCTATTGAGTCGGCCATCTGCAGTTGTCCATTCTCTCCGTGTCGGCCTTCCCTGTGTCCAGTCCAACTTATATCATACTCTGTTTCACCTTCAAAATCTATTACTCATTTCGTGTCATTGATGGGGGATACATCAAGGCCCTCCTGTGACGATTTTTGTTCCATCGAATTCAACTCATTATTCAGAAACAAGATTTAGAAATTCTTTGGTACCTTGGAACTTGCATGCCTCAATGGCAGGTTTCCTCGCTTTCGACAGTGGGTTTACATCATTGACCCCTGATCGAAAGATTCCGTCGGATGTTCGACCTCAACTCACTCATTCACATTCGGTGGATTGTACTAGTGTACCTTGGGAGTCATTGACATTAATGGTGATTTCCCTCGCACTTGTTAACAGTTTCATCAATGACCGGTAATCAAGTGGTTTCTACCATGTTCGACTTCAACACATGTAATCACAT
>ML810032.1:73354-87323 GCA_009831015.1 Picea engelmannii
GGGGGAGGGGGTGAATCAATATTGAGCACTTTTTACCAATTTCAATCACAACATTAACTTATCAATGATTCCATTCACTTATGATTGCATTTAACATATCATAAACATATAATCATAAACAATGCATCAAATCATACACATATAAACAATACACCAATATTTTACATGTAAACCCAAATGGGAGAAAAACACATAATGCTTTCTTATATATCAAATATTACATTCATAGGAAGCATTAACTTCCAAATTCTCAAGCACCAACTGGAAGGAGGCTCCAACCCCCTATTTACAGGCTCCAACCCGAAGGAATCTTAAAATCCCTAGATTCTCCATCTCTAACTAGAAGGAGGCTCCAACCCTCTGTTTATAGGCTCCAACCTAAAGGAATCTACAACTCCCCGAATTCTCCATCTCTAACTGGAAGGACATTACGATCCCCTGATTTATAGGCTCCAACCTGGGTGAAGATCCAACTCCCTGTATTCTCCGGTTCCAATCGGAAGGAGTCTATGACCCCCTTTCTTTTTCCCTTCCTTCCACCCTAAAATATAAGTGTAGACTCAACCTGTCACTAATAATCAACCTATCACTGATAATCAACTTATCACTGATAAATAACCTATCGTTGATAATAAAATTGTCACTATCATCATCATCCAACCTTTCACTATCCCTGTGAGAGTCTCTGTCATTTTCACTGTCATTGATACTAATATCTCATCATCATCCAACCTTTCACTATCCCTGTTATAGTCTTTGTCACTGTCACTGTCATTGATACTAATATCTCATCATCAACTATAACCTGATCCACTCACATAGATCATATACCAAGAGCATCACCAAGATGTGCATCAAACCATATGCTAGGACATGTGTGTCATATCATCCATGTAAAAAGAATGTGCCATATACATAAAACATGTGCCAAGATATGTCTCAAACATGTTCCATAACATCCATCAAACATGTACTAAAACATGTTCCATAACATCTACCAACCATGTACCAATATATGCCTCAAAGATGTTCCATAACATCCATCAACCATGTACCAAGATCTTCCTCAACCATGTAAACATATACCAAAGTAAATCTCAAACCATGTTCCCAATATCCAAGATTCTCCTCAAACCATATGCCAAAATAATTCTTTAAGCATGTGCCAAACCATCCAAGATATGTATCTCAAACATGTGCCAAAATATCGAATATGTGCAACCAACCATATACATCAAGCATATGCCAACTCATCAATTATATACCTCAAACAATGTGACAATACATGCCTCAAACCATGTATCCAAGTGTCCCAAAATGTACCTCAACCATGTGCCAAAGATATATGCCAATATATCTAAGATATGTACCAACAATATGCCTCAAACAATGTACCAAACATGTACCATACATCCAAGATGTGCCTCAAAGAATATGCCCAAATCTCCAAAACATGCCTCAAACCATGTATCCAAGTGTCCCAAAATGTACCTCAACCATGTGCCAAAGATATATGCCAATATATCTAAGATATGTACCAACCATATGCCTCAAACAATGTACCAAACATGTACCATACATCCAAGATGTGCCTCAAAGAATATGCCCAAATCTCCAAAACATGCCTCAAGCATGTAACACGACATAACCCTCAAAATACATATAAAACATACCTTTGATTCTGCAACGGACCTGGTGCATTAGATCATAGACATTTAGACCTTTATCAGCTTCAACATCCAGGGATGAGCATCTTTCTCAAATCAGCCTCAGCCTTGCAGGACTAACCCACGCAACCAACGGTGCCTCGTGTGATGAGCACCAGTCAACCCACGGGGTTGCCTCATGGGATGCCCTAATCCTGATCCGCGAGGGTTAGTTAAATTAAGGTTTCTCAGAAACCCTTCGCTCTCCTCTATAACCCTAAGACTTCACTTTCACACTCCTTTGCTACCTCAGACTTGCTACCTCAAATTCGCCAATAGATCACTCACTTGATAGATATTTAATGAACTTGATTATACAAATGAGAGGCTCCTTGAAGCGTATTTATACTTTTCTAAGTAACACCTTCACTTGTTTTAGGGCCGACCTATAATTTTCTTGTTGTAATTGTTTTTCTTCTTTTCCTTAATTTGGGGGATGACTTATCACTTCTTGTTGCAACTATTTATGGGATTATTAACCATAATTTGGGGCTTCCAACTTCAAGAGGGAATATCACCTCAGCCATGAGGAACCACGCGATGTACCACCTACCAATGGAAATGACATGATGAGGAATATCCATCTATGAGGATTTTTCATGCATGTTCCATGTCCTTCATCCTCTGTTTTATCAAACAACTTTAGGCTTCATGACCACAACTCTAGGGATTCTTAACCACTTAACCATTTGGACATATGTCCATGGATTCTTGTATACTTATTCAAAGCTTCTTCTAGTGAGGGCCATTCTTAAAGATATGACATAAGGGGACCACTTTTGAGACTTATCCAAATACACCCATCACTTCTAGATGCTTCCAAACTTTCTTGGGGCTTCTTCTAGGGTTGAACAGGGTTGACATCAATGACAACCAACTATCCAACATGAACAACATGGAGAAACACCACAAGTTTTACCCCTTATGATATTGTATATGGAAATAGAGTTACTTTACCTATTGAAGCATAGAGAACAACCTTACGATGCTGCAACACCATGCAATGTTGCAACACGTTGCGATGGTGCAACGCGTCACGATGTTGCAACACCTCTCCCCTAAATATGAAACATGAGGACAATAGATCATTAATTGTGTCATTGATGGATGTGCCCCATTTTCTAGCGCACCAACCACCATGTGACTTCATAACAATCAACTCAGATGAAAGGTGTCGATTCTGGATGAGGTAAGCATTAAAAGGTACATATTTCTCTTACACACAATGCATACCGATTGATTGAAATAAATATGATATGATTAACCTATCCCCTCACCATACAAAACACTTATTATCCATGAGTATCTTCCAATACCACGCAATTGAATCAAGAATTGGATGTGAAACAAGTAGCTAATAGAAAAAGACTATTTCATGCATTGAACAATGACCAGAAAACGATTTTACAAATGTTGCACCTACAAAACATTTATTGAAATCTCTCACCACCATCAAACTTCTGATAAACATTGAGCATGTCAAAGTTGACCAATTCAACAACCGTTGAATTCTTTCAAATGGGTATTTTTCCTTTTCATGCATGTATTTGACGTGTGTCAGACTTTCGATAAAAGTTTGCTGTAATACCGACGATGCCCAGAAAAAAAAAAGATCAAAATTTTAATAATTATGTAGTAATTTCCGATGGTATGATCCATTTTATCCTTATCATTGTAATAGTTTTTCAAATTTTGACCCCATATGTACTGGTGGCACCTCTAAAATGGTTTCTTGTTGAAGGTGCTTAACATGCCATCAAAAATCATTGAAGGATTTAGGATAATTTATCCATCACATCATTTTGAAATGACACGAAGGATTCCTTGATCAACATTTTGAAAGAATATCCCGCTCCATAATCTCTCTTTTATTCCACCATGGGAGGTTTCTTGGGCTGGTGAGAGCGGTCTTCCCCAAGTGAAACTAGATCAATACCCAAGTCTATAGACCTTGAACTTGTTAGGGACATGGAACAAGAAATAACAAGGAGCATATTGATTTGATACCATTGATCCAAAATTATATTGAGAATGAAATGAGATACAAATAAACTATAGAAAAGAACACAAAAATACAGTGAAATCCAACTTTTGTTAATGAATAAAATAACAGAATAATGTAGAACACAAACTCGTTAGAATGGTGGTATCTCATCACTAAAGAGAAAGAGATGTTGGCTACACTAATTTACATCGAGATAATACAATGGGCTGCAAGAATGGCCTTTTCACATAAATTGAGAATCATAAAGGTCTAAAACCTTAACCCTAGGAGGTGAAGTGCGAGAAGGTTTGCGAGCCCTGAGGTGGTTAGTTGACGTGTCAGCTTCTCATGGTGCAACTTTTTCATACAATCTCTATTTGGGGAAATTAGTAGCTCCTTGGAAATATCTAATTGAGAAGTCAAATTATTGGCAGGGCATGGGAATTCCATGACAACCCCAAGCCGCATGAATGGCCATAAAACATAGTTTAGGGCCTCAAAACAACCCCAAATGTTGAGAACCCAAAAATCATAACAAAAACAACCAAGATGGAGAACCACGATGAGTCAGTGGAAGAGGTGGGTGGCCATTGATATCCAACTAGATTATTCCATGCTCCTAATGTATCATGGCACCATTAATGAACCAGACCCAAGTTGTTTTTTAACCAAACATGAGGGATAACAGTGACATGTTGTTTACAAATATCATTTCTCCTTGGCGATGATTTCCAAGACATGGTAAGGATATGAGACATGTGTCTACGGTATGGATTGGAATGGAAATTCTGTGGCAAGTTTTGAAAAAATGAATCCAAAACACAAATAGGTTAAGGCTTATCATTTCTCTTCATGCCCAGGAAAATGCATCCCAAAAGCTATTGAATGTAGCACTATAAAGTTTAAATATTTCAAATGAGAAATATAATCCAATCAACTTATGTTCAAAAGTGCCAAGATTTAGGGATATGTCAAGATGTACATTGTTTGAAAGATTCACCAAATTTCCCTCCACATATACATCACATGTTAGGGTGGGGCCTTGATACCACTCAATATCTTTACATGGAACAAGACTTTGTGTGACAACCTATAAAGTCTCTAGTTCAGGAAGAAATAATGATCAATGATGTGTATATTCCCATGGTTTTTAAAAATAAATAATGGATTCAAGGATATCCTCATCAGAAGGTGGCTCAACATCCAAGAAATCACGTGAACTAGGAGGGTTGGCGACCCAAATGGGAAAAGTGAACTGATCATATTCTATATAAGGATGGAGTTTCTAATCATCTTCCACAATTACTGATTGAATATTTTGAGAGAAAACATCAAATGGACTTAATGCCATACTCAACTCTAATGAATCAATTGCAGATGGATGAGACACTACCCAAGGGTCTTGATTGAAAAAATATGTGTTTGATGAAATTGAGTGTTGAAGCATAGGGTATACAATAGAAATAGAAACTATGGAAGAACCTTGTGATTCAATAGTATTTGATGAAATCATATAGATAAGAGTTGATTCAATAGAACTGATAGGTGGAGGGAAGGGGAAAATTTCCATGAGAGATGAATCTTTGAACATCCCAACAACAATAAAGTTAAAATCACTTTGGGAATCATCGATGAATGGAATATTCTCACTAGTGTTAGTTCTAGTAACCACTCCAATTGATATATGGTATCCACTTTTCCTTGATGAGGAAAGTGGAGGACTCTAAAGACCGAAGACACAAATTCCATCATCGCATAAAACTAACTATATGACCTAGAAAAATATTATAGTCTCACTACAAGGAAAATACCGTCTAGCGGAGGTTATAGTGGAGGCTTTTAGTGTTAAAAAATTGACAAAAATTGTCAAAAAAACCTCCACGAAAACATCTATTTTTGGTAGAGGATGGTTTTGAGGAGATTATAATAAAAATTCATTAAAGCTTAAAGATCTGGTGGGCGGAGGTTGTAGTGGTTGTTTTTCCATGCGGTGCACTTCACAAACCATATGCATCGATGCACTTAAAACATTAAGGCACCAGTGCCTACATTGCACAATAGGCACCGGTCAAGTCCTAAAATATTCGAGTCTCAGTGCGTTTATATAAACTACAAACAATGTTTTAATAACAATAACGCACTGGTCGAATCTATGATACCGAGTGTCGATGTGTTCTTGAACTTAAAGTCTCAGTGCTCACATGTCAACCAAAGCACCGGGGTTGTCCAAGAAATATGGGGCACCGGTGCTCTTACAAACATAAACACAGCGATGCCTTAATAGGAATAAATCACTGGGTAAATCAATGATAACATGCACCGATGCATTAAAAAACAAATAGGACCAGTGGATGATGTCAAGAAGGCCTCGATACGATCGTGAAAAAGAAGCATCGATGCACTTATTAATGGAATGCACCGATAAGCCGTATTATTATAATAATTTTTGGTTAAAATATTATTAATATCGGTGCTTTTTCAATTTATGTCAGCATGGGTGCGTATTATGTTATATCACTGGTGCATGTTATAATTAAAGGCACCAGTATTTTTTATCATTGAACACACCGATTGTCATTTTATTTTTTTAGAAGCATCGACCTATGACAATGTACAATTATTGTTATTTTTTAATTCCATTGTTTATGAAAAAAATGACATATATCTTATAATATTATTCATATAAATTAAATTTTGAATAGTGCATTTGGATATGATGTTTGGATTATCTTGTTATAGCATCATTGTTCGCATATATTCGTTATAATATTTAATCATCCATATATTTAATCATCGATGTAACACTTCACATGAACATTGGACAACACAAAATAATAAAAAAACACATATTTTATTATATATGAATAAAATCATCTTTATCATACAAAATGGGACCCTTATTGGAAACCCCTTGTCTTTCAATTGGGATAGTACTATGTCCATTACATTAAACAAAATGTCTGATTTTTACAGACAATTATTTCAAAAAATACAACAACTTGCATTGATATCCAAATATATTGATCATAATTCTTTGCTGGAACTGTTGTTAGACGTGCTTGAGCTACTTCCATGACTTGGGTTAATTATTCGAATGTTTTGTTGGTTGGATCGGTTGTTTTCCTCTTCTTCAAATGATTCCATCTACAAAAATAAAAATAAAGTGTAATGAGTGTATCTACATTGGTGAGAATAATGAAAATTGAAATAAATAATATACATGAATGTAAATTGAAAAGAGACATACCATAGCAAGAATCGAGTCCTGAATGATATGTAATTTTTTTCAAAACCAAATATCATGCCTTCTGTCAACAACTCTTTTGTTGGAACATTTCCATACTTTGTTTCCTATAGTTTTAATATATGCCACAATAAATTATATATTTAATATAAAATATTTTTTTGGTTCCATTAATTATAAAATGAGAGAACTAAAACAACATATATACTTACAAATTCCACAATTAATTTTTTATATGCCAACATATACTCACAACCCTTATTTAGCCCAATGTCAATCAATTCTTGCGATGGCTCTTCTTTGTATGTTAGAACCTGTTTGAAGACATTCAAGGATGGCTATTGTAAAACAACTTAAAATATACAAAAATGAAATCTTAAGTTAATGTTATAAGGAAATAACAATTACTCACAAACTTTGCTATCAACCATTTTCTTTCTTGTTCTCCTGTTTTATTGTTGAATGAGTTCCATTTTGTTTTCTTTTCTACAAGAAAATAATCGAAAATTAATTATTAATGCTAAATTATTTATTTATATGTACCTAATAAAAAAATTCAATGATTTCATACATTTGAAGCATGTTGTTGTTGAGATGGCTCCTCCTACGATGCAATTATGTCCATTTCTTTTACCATCTCCTTGTACATTTTTTTCGACATTCCTATTGACATATTTTGGATATCAACTCATTGATCCTTTGGGGTTTTCATAATATTCCTGAAAAAATTAACATGACAATTAAATATTTTTATATTGATATATGAAAACTAAATATAACAAGATTGATATTAATAAATTAGGAATGATTTGTAGTAATATATACATATTCTATAAAATCATTTTTGGAATATTGTTTTTTGAATGATTCCTTTTTGTTGTTGTACGTTTTTTCTATTGCAAGTCTAACAGGTCTCATTGACCATTGATCTAGAAACTCTTCATGTAGTTTAGATATAACCCGGTTCTTCGAATCATTGGATTTATTTCTGTATTGTAAGTGGAAAGTACATCTATACGTTCGTTCCACTATATTCCTCATAGTTTTGTAAAAGTTTTCCCCCTTTCATTAAATTCCAACACCACTCCAGTTGAGCTAAGGACCAATTCATCATCATTTACATCTCCTATATTTTTTATTTTCTTAGGACGACATTATGTTCCTTCGTTGTTGGTCCCAGCTGTAGAAAATTAAACATATGTGAATTACTAGATTGTTTTGAACATGTTATCTAACATTTTAAAGTAAAACATTAATGAAAATTAAAAAAAAACTCATATTGAATATAATTTTTTCATTCACCCAATCCATCCTTTTGCAATTTTTCCATAAATCTTTTACGCTCTTCTGCATTTAGATCACAAGGAATTTTATCAATATTCCTCATTTTATGGCTATGCAGGACACACACTAGCCAATACATATTAGTTAAACTTACATATTGTTCAAACATATTAATTTTTTTATAGAATTTACAAAAACCTTTCCTTTTTAACATATTAATTTTGTATAGAATTTACAAATAACTTTCTTTTTTAACATATTAATTTTGTATAGAATTTACAAAGAACTTGTTTTTTTTCCCTTTCTAGATGTGTTATCTTTGTATCCATCATAATTTTTGTTACTTGAACTATTCTCATACATTTTTTTATTATCAATATACAACATGTACCATTCAATACATAAGATATTAAATACATTTTATAAATAAATCACATAATGCTCACCAAAAAAAGTATCATGATGCGATGTATTAATATTAAAACACTAGTGTGTTACATGTTATCAAACACACAAATATAAAAAAGATTTAAAAGAACATTAAATTAGAGTGGTGCGCAATATATCGTTAACAACACTGATGCGTTTAATGTTAAAAATTCACCTATAAAAAATATTTTAAAAAACATTAAATTGCAATGGTGCGATAAGTATCGTTAACAACACCACTCCAATTGAAAAAAACGAAAATAAAAAATACCATAAACAAATAAATTTACAAATCCATGAACAATTTTTTTAAATTATTTGCGGCATATTCCCTGTGTTTGTATTTGTAAGCGCACCGGTGCATTATATTACATAAGAAACATTACCCAAAACTATTTAAAACAAAAATGTGACAGGGTCGAGAGGGTTTCGATCCGATGCATCACATGCCAAATGCCTTTTATATGGAAACATAAACCCATTAAATCTAAAAACCTAAAATGAAAATCTATAATTATGAATTGATAGAGGGAGTTAAACCCTAATTTGAAGTTTTGTAGTCACACAAACAAGAAGAAGCAAGGGTTTAAGGTAAGTATTATTTTATTTATTTATTTTGAATCACAAAACCCTTCGATTTTTGACTTTCTGAATAATTTTGTTGCTTCAAAAGGGTTTTGAATGAATTAACATACCCTTCCAATTATGATCTTCTAAATAACTCTTCTTTCAAAAGTATTGATCTGCTTCTCCATAGTGCTCCCTTGTATGTTTCTCTTGCAAATATGCACCCTGTAAATTTTGGAAAAATAATAAAATACTAAATAGCTTAATACCCATGAAAGAATTTATGAAAGTTTGACATGTCAAATGCATGTTTCTCGACAATATTGAGGTAACTGATCATCATTAAGTCCCTTATAATTTCATAAATATTGTCACACAATCAACATTAAAAATGATCGATTTTATGAACGTTAAATAACATTGTACATTTATATTTCCCACTAACTGCAGGTTATTCAAAGATAAGGTTCTTCCGAGTGATTATGTCTTGCCCAGTAGTTGTGAAGAGGAAAAGAAAATGTTGAAAATATTGGGTGTTGAGTACATATCATATCATGCATGTCCGAATGATTGTATTCTATATAGAGGAGAATATGCAAAAAAAGAGACATGTCTGAAATGTGGGCATGAAAGATATCATAAATCAAATAAAAAGGGTAAATCATATGGTCCTCCTCATAAGATATTAAGGAACATGCATATAATCCCAAGGATTCAAAGGCTCTTTCTTTGCAAATAATTAGCTATGTTGTAGGGATGGTATGCCTCACACAGAAGTGAGTCGGGAGTTATGCGAATCCCAATATATTCAATAACCATGAAGCATATAGAGGATACATTGTCCAAAAAATTCAAGGATGAAGTGCGAAGTCTGCGAATCAACATAGCCATGGATGGTGTCAACCCATATTCCCTCCAAAAAACCAACTATTCTATTTGTCCTATAGTAGTGATTAATAATAATATCCCCCTATGTTTCTCCATGAAGAATGAACATCTTATGTTGGCTCTTATAGTCCCTGGTAGAAGACAAGTGAAGAATATGGATGTCTACCTACAACCATTGGTATATGAATTGAAGGAATTTTGGGAAGGGATACATGTATACAATGTATCAAGACCCATCACAACATAGATGAATTTTACATTGTATGGAATATGTGATTACACCACACATGATTATCCAGGCTTAGGAGTTTTCTCTGGTAAATTACATGTTTATTATTTGTTTATATACGTAACAATATTTTTTGGCATATTTAATTTGTTGCGTCTGTTTTGGACTTCAACGCTAACATGCTCTACTATATACATTAATAATTTTGCAAGTCTTGTAACAAAAGGCTATCATCGATGTAAATGTTTTGGACCTTTTATAAAGGATAGGTGGTCCAACCACCTATGAAACCCAGTGTGCGACTGCTCCATGGTATTCCTCCCAGAACAACACCCTTATAAAAGAGAAACATCCTCTTTTAATGGTAAACCAGAGAGATCCCAAAGCCCTGCAATAATGACACCAACATAATGGCTTAGAGCATATGAGAGAGAGAAGGAGAAGGATATTACATAAATATTTGTTTCAAATGGGGAGCCTATGTTCGATGATCTAGAATTCTTTGACACCTATGTTGAGAAATTTCTCATTGGGATGAAAAATAAATCTGTCTTTTATGAGCTCCCATATTGGGAGGATCTTAAGATTTCCTACTTACTAGATCCCATGCATATATTTAAAAATGTTTCAACTTCTTTATGGAGGCACATATCATCAAAATAAAGTGACACATTGGCTGTTAGGAGAGATTTTATTTCTTCAAAAAGTAAAAAGAAACATTGGCCAAGAAAAGAAAGTAGAAGAGAGCTTGGTCCCTCTTGGTCTTTCAAAGAAGGTGATGTCCCATGGATATTGAATAAAGTTGATATTTCTTTGGCAAAGGAAGTTATATTGGGTGTGAAGGTTCCTTCTTTATACGCGTCTTCACTACGACACAAATTCACTGTGGAAGACCATTTTTCAGGGTTAAAATCACATCTCCATTTGAACCTTCTAAGAGTATGTATGCCAAACACATAATTTTATTATCTGTTTTATAAATTCATGATATGGGATAAAACATAATTAATTTTGTGTTTGTTTACTTTGTATTGTCATTATCCTCTACTGGAGTGTGGGTGTGTGAACTATGAATTCCCCTAGGACCTACAATGTGCCATATCTAAATTATCTACACTTGTACGTTGGATCACATCAAAGGAGATTCATATGGCTAGAATTCGACGGTGGTGTCAAGATATAATTAAGATTGCTTATATGTTTGAGAAGGAAATTCCGACGAGTTTCATGGACTTGCAAGTTCATCTTATAATTCACCTAGTAGATGAGTTTCATGGACTTGCAAGTTCATCTTATAATTCGACAAAGGGAAAAACCGGAGGGGTATATGGCAGAGGGGTACATATCATATAAGTCTTTCTATTATTCCAGTGAGTACATCAAGTAGATCGAAAACACACCAGGTGCAATGATTTTGGATGAAGAAAGGGATGAATACCAAAGAGAAGGGGAGCTTCTGCAAATGAACAGAAAAATGCGCTTGATAAAGAGTAAGTGATTTATCGTTTGTAAAATTTCTACACAGTAACTGTTCACACTAAACTTCATAATGTATATTTTGATCTGATACATACTATATGTTGATTTGATTTCACACACACACACACACACACACACACACACACACACACACATCAACAAATTCAGAAATTGATGCCATCAATAAATTCATTCTTTATAATTAAGAGGCAACAGAGCCATGGTTCGTATTGTATGAACAAAAGAGAAGGAAATGGGACAGTGACATGAAATAATTTAGATTGTTGAATGGTATAAACATGCATTATCCTGATCATTTAAAATAAAATATTCCAATGATATGCCCCAACAATTGGGTTGTTGACCAAGTCAGAGAGAAATACAGTGCATCTGGTCGTTACCCATGTGCTGAAGAGGATGCACTAAACATAGGGATTGGGTACAACAACTCGGTAATAATATATTTGTGTACATTTTGTAACATTTAAATGAACCTTTGAACTATAACATCTATATTTTATACTTTATTGGTTGACTTATTATACACATGACATTGTGATTTTTTCACTTTTTTATAGGTGCATTTGTTCCCATCTATGTGGGCATATGGACATCATTTTCGCACAGAGGATGTCGATGATGGATGCATGACACAATAATGTAGAGTGGAAGTCGAGTTCGACCAATCTATTCATGCTAGCCACCGTGATCAAAATCTAATACGAGGGACGTTAGGTTATGTTGGAAATATACAAGAGATCATTCAGGTGGACTTCGCTTCTTTCCAATGTCTTATTTTTAAGTGCAAGTGGTGGGCCACCTTTCATCAGAATAATATAAAGGAAGATCACAATAATGGGATAATATGTATCAACTCTAGAAAGATGTGGGATGAAGCTAAGGAGCCTTATGTTTTCCCAAAACACTTCAACCAAGTGTTTTTTTACCTGGATGTGTTGGATATGGATTGGTGGTTCGCATTAAGACACTATCCTAGATCAAAACATATTTTTGAGAAAAAACAATGTTTTCATGCCAATCGAGGAAGATAATGAGGGTGATGGCAACATAGAGTGACATGTACATGTTTTATTTCATATTTAATACTTTTGTTGTATCTTTTTTTTATATTTTTTTTATTTCACTAACTATATTGTTTTTTATTCATCTTCTCACATAGGAAATGTTCAGTTAATTATAACAAATCTTTGAACTATTTTAGTGGGTTAACAGTCAGTTTGATGCGTAATATGTTTGTCTTTCAAATTATTTGTGATTGCATGGAAAGATTGTTACTTGAACATATTTATATGTAATTGCATATATTTAAAAATGTTTCATCTTCTTTAAGTATTTCTAATTGTGAAATCCTAAAAAATGTTAAATGTTCAGTTGAACTTTTAATGGGATATGCAATTCTACTTTTTATGTTGATACAATTAGTTGTAATGATATGGTTGATATGCATGTTTAATAGTACAACATTTTTGAGCATATGTTAACATGATGATTCAAAAACTGAGTTTATGTTCATTTATTTTGTAGATTTAAAAGTAAGATAAACAAAAAATGTGGTTTATAATTAAAAGATTAAATTTATAACATGATTTTGTGATAATTTGGTTTTTGACTAAAGCAATGTTTGTTAGTTTACATACTTTTATCATTGCTTTTGAAAATATATATAAAATTATGCCCCTAATGTTGAGTAAAACCACAATTAATGAAGTAATTTAAAATTTCATAGAAATCAACTTACGAAATAATGACAAAATTAACAATAAGAATATTTGCATCCATAAAATTTTAAGGCCAATATAATGCTTATTATTGGAGATCATAAATTTTTATAATAACAATTTTTAGTGTAGAAGAGTCTATTCAAAAAGAGTAATTAGTACAATGGAAAATAATATTTATTCATATGTAATTTGTTTTTTGAATTTTTTTTTGTTAGAATGAATATGTATAATGAACTATTTATGCAATTATAGTTTCAATTTTACAATTATAGTTTCAACCATATTGAACTTTGTAATTTATTAAAATTAACACGATGATGATAACCATCTTATAACACATATAAAAAACATCTAAAATACACATTTATATTCACTAGAAAACATCATCTAATTATATATACCTCTAGCACATATAAG
>ML810032.1:96489-108947 GCA_009831015.1 Picea engelmannii
ACCAAAACAAACTCTTTCCACTGCACTATTAGTCCATAAGGTCAAAATATCAGCCCAAACTATATGAAATGGGTAAAAAAATTCTACTAATAGTAAAAATAGACCATTTTACCATACCATTTGAGTTTTTTCACCCACATAGTGCATTTTAAGCCATTTCCCCCATGATATTCAAGTGGCGATTGCAGGAGCTATGATCAATGGAATTAGCAACTGTCTGGAACAAGTAAGTACCCTTTCCCACCTCTTCATTTTTAGTGGATTAAAATTTAAATTTAGTCCTCATTTCTTCAGTTTAAGAGGGCGCAATGTGTAAAATAGGGTGTACGCGGGTGATATTTTTAGGGTCACGTACATGGAGGCCTGTACGCGGGAAAAACAAATAATACCCACTTATATGTGGCCCTACATGTGATTTTTAACACTATAGCCTGCATACAAGTCTGCAAACAAGTTTTTTACAAAATTTAACTCAAAAAATGGCTTTCCTTTAGCAGGATGGTGCTTGAATGGAGGGAGAGGGAGCATGAGGAGGTAGATGTAGTAGTGGAAAGGGACGTAGGGGCTCAATTAGATTTGAAAAGGTGCGGCCTTTATAAATTTTGGGCTCTCAAAGGAATGAGGGCTCAAGTGAGGTTATTCTAGATGCTCATAAATTATTGGGATTTGGAGATAGAGGCCTTCAATCTTGATGGGAAACCATTGAGGATTGAAGATGATGACATATATTTCATTATAGGATTGTCTCGCGGGTGCGAGGTAGTGAATATCAAGGCCCGTAGGGCTAGGGGTGGAATTACCATGGAGGAATACATTGCCACCCAATGTGTTGTAGGCGCAGATAAAGTAGGGAGCCAAATCCCAATCAAGGCGATTGAAAACCTGAGTTTGAATATCGTCGTACTTGTTCTTACACAGGTCTCGGGGTCAGACTCGTTGCACCAAGATTCAATTCCACTTATGTTCTATGTAGTGGAGTGTTTGCGACCCACTATTTGTGACTGGTGTACCTCACTGTTGACTAACATGAAGAGCCAGCTGGCAGATTGCGAACAAGGGAGAAAGAGAAACTTCGGGTTTGCATCCATCTTGTGTAGTTTTTTCTTTGAAAGGGTTCTAGGTTTGAGCCCTAGAGTAGACATCATTCCACGTGGACCGTGTGATCCATCCATGTCATGGTGGACTGACATGATGATGCATCTAGGAGGTGGTAGGGTGCCACCCCTCTACAATGATGAGTTCGTTTTCTGGTGGCGTCGACAGGTCATATCCATTGACGACTACCCTTATGTTGAGATCGACTACATAGGGGATCTAGATATGCCTTTGTCACTAGGTTCCCCAATATGATCGCCAATTATGTTATGAGTAAAATCTCTTTATGGCATGGGGTAAACCACAATAGATGGAATGACACACAAAAATCAAATCTAATCTCAAATATGCTATATAAATGAAAATGCTAACAAGACAATATCAAGAGCCTACTTCATTCGGACGTTCGATGAAGACCACCATTGAGCACGCAACTCAAATATTGATACCTGCAACTTGTCCTCAACAACCAAGATACACAAGCATATGGTGATAATATATAGTGTTAGCATATAAAATAGCATAATCCATTAACATACATGACAAATACGCCCATGGAGTGATAATTCAAATATTTGCAATATATCAATTGGATGAAGAAAGAGTATTTCTTTTAACATAATCAACATAATTGTATAGGTGACAAACTTATGTGTCGGTACATCTTGGAACTGAGAAACTAAGTCCCTTCCAACTGGGCCTCCACCAGTTCAATCCTCCACTAAAGGCAAGCTCATATAAATGAGACAATGAGGTTCTCCATCAAAGAAGGAAGAACTTGGGGGTTGGACAACGAGTTCATACTTTAAAGGATTAAGGGATGTAGACTCAATGTGAAGTGAAAATTTCTCCAGAGTATCTTTGCTCTCAAAAGTGAATTCTCTCCTCTTCCACGACTTGGATATGGCTCAATTTATAGCCTTCAAATGGAACTGAAGGGATGATTCAGAACGTTTTCAGTATATGGAAGGTCAAGGATCATGGATCTCATGACATGACATGGAAACCCGACACAAATTTTAATTTTGAGCACCAAACCCGAAGTACACGAGCTATAGTGGAGCAACCTGCATTTATGCTTGTTGTCTAACTGGTAGGGCGTGTATATGTGGAAAAATGTGTTTTTTCAGCTTTGGAAGGTAAAAAAGGGAACTTCAAGTGTGCATAGGGAAATGGAAAGGCCATCCAAGCAAGTTGCATGGGGTGAGGAAAAATTTTCTATAACAAATGCCAGAATGACCTTTTTTGAGTAACTTTTTCATATGGTGGAAACTAATCAATCTCAAGTGAGAATGTTATGATGCCTTCAAACTTATATTGTTGTCTCTCTTGTTGGAATTGCATGGTTAGGTCCTTAAAATCCATTAGGATGGGGCCATGAGTGGGTAACCATTCAAAACTGAGCACAATGTCACAACATCCCATGTCGATAAAAAATATATGAGATTTCAGGTGGTACTAACCAATTTGTAGGCACACATTTTCACAACGCCCACCACATTTTATGGAACCGCCATTAGAATCATGATTTGAAAATTGTTGACTGCATGGATATAGTAATTTATTTCCTAGACAATGTAGCGATGAATAAAATTATGGGTGTTACCACTTTCAAATAGGATTATGACTTTCCTATGCTTAATGTAGCCAATTAGCTTGAGGGTTTGGGGAGCAAAGAATCCAGTGAGGGTGTGCAGCGAAATCAATGATTAAACTTCTAGCGGATCAGAGGGGAAAGTAGGATCGTGTGCTTGGGTAGATCTTCCATAGGGGAAAATCCGGCCTCCTCGTCAACAACATCCTTGGAAATGGTCATAAAAAAATTTGTTCCTTAAACTTGTGCCCCGGAAAATATTTTTCATCACAATTATAAAAAAGATCCTTGAGTTGGAATTCATCCATTTCTTCCCGAGTTAATTTTTGGATCTTAAGAGGAGTGCCATGAAGGGTGGGATTTGTAGGTCTAAGAAGAGGAATAACAAAGGGTTTTTTGTTATGGGAAAATACAACCTCTTGTGCTTCCTTGGTGCATTTAGTAGCTTCCAACCAAGTATAGGGGTGAGCCATAAGGACCTGTGCTCATTTCTCATCATTTAGGCCATTGATAAAGTATTCCCTAAATAAGGAATCTAACATGACCTCCATTCTGAAAGCCAAATGCTCAAAGGTGACGATAAAGTCTTCCACTCTGCCTAATTGTTTCAACTTTGTTAAACGATCCAAATGGTGTATTTCCATGTCAAATCGGTCATAAAGTTCAACTACAAAATGCGTCCAAGAAACATACCCTTGGTGTGAATTTTTACACTATTTGTACCATTTCCATCTTTCAAGATCCAAATAGAGGACATTGTTATGAAGTTTGGCCAATTCATTAGTGATTCCATAGGAGGATACAAAATCTTCCAATTGGATCACCTAGCCCATGGGATCTGAGCCATCAAATTTTTTCACCTCAAATTTGGGAAGACACAGTTCTCGATGAGGTTGATTTGAATGAAAGGATTTGTAATGGGAAGAGTTAGAATATTCATGGTGGTAAGGTTATTTAGAGGAGGTAGGGATTGGGAATTGACTCATGAATGGTTCATATTGGCCGAGAGGGAGTCTATGGACCGTTGCACACCTTGCAGATTAGGTTTGAGGTTAGCATTACGAAAGTTGAGGGTATAAATATTCAAACCTATTTCTTGGATGGAACACTTGTTTTGTTCATTGTCTGCAAGCAAGATATTGAGTTCTTGGCTGCGGGTGATATCCATTTGGGGAGAAGCAAAATTTGGGTAGGTGGGTCCACACAAAAAAAGGGTTACAAATGAGGGGTATCATGACAGATGGGATGAATAGAGGAAGCCAATGAGATAGGTGGAAAATAAAGTTGTCAGAAAGGGTAGCTGGGTTCATGAAAAAAATGATTACAAGTGATAGGTACCATTGCGATCAGGGCGAAGATATGAATCAAATGCGATAGCTACAAAATAAGGGTGCTGGAAGGACCACTATACTATTTTTCATTTATTTTACTCTAGTGGAGTTATACTCAGGCCTAAAGAATATTTTAGTGACAAAATGCCCAAATTGTTAACAGGGAAAATTGTGTGGGAATTTCACAACCAGGATGCAGGAGGTGGGATTGGGTGGAAAAAATTATGTTTTGTTTCTTTTCTATTTTGTTTCATTCACAAAGGTTATGGTTTTCAGGGTTTCTATAGACAAGGGTTTTCCTTGTGCTATATCTCTCCAATATACATTCGAGGTCGAACAATAGTACTCGGCCTAATATCTCAGGGCACCAACTAAGGAGGCTCAAACATACCCCTAGTTGTACTACCCGATTACCCAAGTACTAGAGAGTATCTTCCTGAGTATTATTCTCAGTGTCACTATAACAGTTAGGTGGTCGATCAAATGATCTATAGATGGTTTCAGGACACCTATGGGACTCCTAATATACCTAATGGTACATGGGAGTGATGAGCATGTACAAATTTTGTTTGATGCGGTATTGCTAGAAGGGGTACCAACAAGGGTTATAGAGGTTTTCGGCAAGGTGAAATGTTTGTTTCGAGTAACCCTATGAAACTGTCTATATTTCCTACGTATAGTCTTCCACAACCATAGTTTTACCCATTAAACGACATATCTTTGTGCTTTAAAGACATCGAGAGTACACGTCTCTACGCTGAGAAAATGATTTCCCACAATTTTTGTAGAGGAAAGAACTTTGATACCACTTGTAAGGTACCAAATGTATTATAATAAGTGGAAATGAAAATATTTCAACAAATACCAGTGGAACATCAAAATATAGATAAAAACAACACTAAAAACGATACCATTATTGATAGAAATACAGGTTCACTTGCCTCTTTGAGGGGGCAACCTCGAACAGAGAAGATATCTATTACGATAATTCTCAATACAAGACTTTATCATGCATTCTACTCCTATTTATACTAATTTTATCTTCTAAACAACATTTTAGAGGAAGATATTTCTAAAAGTGTAAGCTTCTATTAAGTCTTCTTACATTAGACTTGTTTACATTATTAGATAAGCCTTATTTACTAATGCCAACCTTTATTAGATGGAAAACATATTATTCTACCTATGTGAGGGGTTAGGGAGGTTAGGTCCCTAACACATTATCTTCCTCACATAAAACAAGAATAACCTCCTTCTCTATTGTACAATACCTCGTAAAATTATCCTTTTAGTGTGATTCAACATGTGCATAGAAAGGTCTAGGCTGATCCCCCAAGCTTATGAAGAAATTCTCTTGGTTTCTTGACATTTTTTTCCATCTAAAAGATTTCTCTCATGGCTAGTATTTTCCATATGGACTTGGCTCTCAATTTATGTGGTGTCTTCTCTAAAAATTATTCTTCCTCTCGTTTCCTAACAACCCCTTCTTTCCCATTCAAATTTTTCATTCATGCATGATAGCAGGAGAATTCTAAATCAAATTCTTTCCCGATTATAAGAATGCAGGGGAGAAAAATTTCTATATTTTAGGAAATGGTCACTTAGATTGAGGAATTTGTTTCCTCCACTCCTCTTCAAGGTAACATAAGATAGATGTTTTTTAGGCATAAAATCCCTTATATCCCCTCACCTTTCCCTCTTGTGATATCATAGCCCCTATAGGCACTCAAGCCCAACTGATCTTGATCTTGTTCTTTATTAATAGCAAAATAAAAAGGATTACAATATTCATAGCACCATGATATATCTAAGACTTACAATATCCATAGCACTATGGTATATCTACCCCATGGTGTTAATGTAGCAGGGAAAAAAATATCCTTAAAAACTATTTAAAAATTTAATTACAATTATTTCAAGGAGTAGAAATTGAGATATTACACTCAGAAACCGTGGGAAAATTCTTGCAACACCTACAAGAGCAAGGTGAAACACCTAGCATGAAAAAACTAGATATTATTATTCATTAAATCTCCATATCTCTATGTTGAGTAATAATAGTGAATCTCATAAAATATTATATGGCTGGTTTTGTAAAAAAAACTGTTTTGTTATGGAGCCCTAAGCCCCATGTGGAATCTCGTCAAAACTTTGTTTCTATATTCAACTATACTGAATTATAAAAGTAACCATATTAACCTAAAATTTCTTTCTTATCTTTTTGTTTATGATGTGGGAAGTGGTAATGGGAATTTGATACAACCAACATCATTGATTGCGTAGAAAGACACTTTCTACAACCCAATATGAGGGATGTGTAATTCCTTCCATGCTCAACATGGAATTGACACATGACATTTAAAAAACATTTGTAACAAGAAATTATTTCAATGTCGTCCATAAATAAAATATTTCAATATCCATCTTAAGTAAAATAATTATATATTAGCTCTATATATAGAGAGAGAAAGAGATAGAGTAATTGAAAGTAAAACAAAATCTTATTTCATTGATAACTTCTTTCTACTTTCCAAAATGATGAAGATACTTAATTCCTTCAATACTTAATATTATGGAGTTGGCATGTGGAATTAAAACATATTAATTAGAAAAAAAAATTCAATGTGGGTCATAGACCTGCTTTCTACTTCTCCATATGAGTGAGATGTGTAATTCCTTCAATGTTGAATATGGAGTTAATAAGTCATTTAAAAAAATATTAGTAAGAAGTAAATATTTCCATATATATATATATATATATATATATATATATATATATAACAATTGAAAATAGAAAAATTCTTATGATTAACACATTTGAATGGTGGGTTGAGTATGTGATGAAGACCGAAATATGGGGTCCTTCGAATCAATGGACCTGTGGGTTATGAGCTCATGATGAGGACTGTAATAAGTCCATTGCAACTTCTTCAAATTTTGATCTCATTTCCTTCCACAATGCCTCATTATTCTCATGTTGGCTCTAGGGTGACCATCTTCCAACCACATGCCCATTCCCTCAAACATGGGTCTATCATTCTGGATGACTATAGGAGGTGGCTAAGCGCTAAGCCAACAAGCGCTTAATCACTTATCAAAATCGAGGGTCATGACTAAATGTGGAGTTGACAATGGACAACTCTGGTGCTTTTGGGGGCCAAACGCCTTTCCACAATACCAAGGTATAGGGGGGATGAAATGATTGTCCTCTCAACACGTGGAGACACGATCAACAATGTATATTGTTTCAGGGTATCGACCTTTGTTAACCTCCTCGCTGGTTATCTTGCGAAATGAACCTTAACCATTGATCTCATCCAAGCCCAGATGATCCAACGATAGTTGGGGAACTTCAATTCCGGTTAAACCATGCACACGTCTATATATCATACGCCTTCGTTTGGTCATTCCTTGGACCTGTGAGTCGCGATCCAAATACCAACTGTAAAGTTTGCAACAAATTATCAAAGGGTTACTTGACGACTTCACTCTCCACCAACTCCTGAACAATTACATGATTTCACCTGTCTTTGGATCGCCATCGATCCTTACAGTGATCAATTTTCAATCAGTAAACCTGTGACATAGGTTTGTCTCTCAATACTCACACTCACTTGATCAAACATTTAATTCATGCATAAAATATACACACAAACCAAAATAATTCCAACAGATAAAATACACAACTTCCATTGACTATTCGAGCTCGATAACATTTTAAGGCCACTTAGGTCCTAGCCTTGATCTTACATGGTGCAGGCTCCCCATCCAAACGCCAAAAGGTTACATTTATAATAATTACAATATGGATCAGATCACTAAAAGGATTCGATCTAATCCCTATGATCACTCACAATCCCCGAAATTAGGAAATATCCCAACAAATTATTAACCAAATCAATCAAATTTAGAGGAAATCATATCCTCAAGACCACATCCACCTTTTGGAAGGTCTGAAATCGAAATTGACTTTAGGTGGGTTGATGCTCCTACATCAGACTCTCGGGGTACAAAATTTCCACGACCTCTCGATCATGTCTCCCCTATTGTTGCGTCTCATATCCTTTCTTTGCATGTAATATGAATCATTGAGCTTGTCCTTATGCTCAGTAGTGAGCTGCAACAAAGTCTCCACTGACACCTCACCGAATCTCGTCCTCTAGCCCTGTCTTTTGGTATCACATGTTCACCTTCTTTGGAACCTTTCGAGCTTCCTCTGCTCCTCTGGCTATTGCACGTTGCTCACTCTCCTGGAAAATTCTACTCACAATCGCAACTATAGAATTTCCCAACAACTTCTACTCAACCGAAGCTGGAAGTTGTTTTCCATTCTCCAACACACAAGAAATATTTCCCTGCTCTGATACCACTTGATGAAGACCGAAATTTGGGGTCCTTCGAATCGATGGACCTATGGGTTATGAGCCTATGATAAGGACTGTAATAAGTCCATTGAAGATTCTTCAAATTTTGATCTCGTTCCCTTCCACAATGCCTCATTATTCTCGTGCTCGATCCAAGACGCTCATCTTCCTACCATATTCCCATTCCCTCAAACCTGGGTCTATCATTCCGGATGACCATAGGCAGTGGCTAAGCACTAAGCCAATAAACACTTAATCGCTTATCAAAATCGATGGTCACGACTAAATATGGAGTTGACAATGGAAGACTTTGGTGCTTTCGGGGGCCAAAGTCCTTTACACAATCTCAAGGCAGCGAGGGGGAGAAATGATTGTCCTCTAGACATGTGGAGACATGATCAACAACATATATTATTTCGAGGCATTGGCCTTTGTTAACCTCCTCATTGGTTAGCTTGAGAAATGAACCTTAACCATTCATCTCATCCAAACTTAGATGATCCAACGATAGTTGGGGAAGTTCAATGTTGGTTAAACCAAGCACACGTCTATAGATCAAACACCTTCATTTGGTCATTCCTCGGACCTATGATTCACGATCCAAATATCGACTGTAACCTCCGCAACAAATTATCAAAGGGTTACTTGACAACTTCGCTCTCCAACAACTCCTAAACAGTTACAAGATAACACTTGTCTTTGGATCGCCATCGATCCTTACAGTGATCGATGGTCGATCAATAAACTTGCAACACGGGTTTGTCTCTCAATACTCACACTCACTCGATCAAACATTTAATTCACACATAAAAGCTACACACAAACCGGAATAATTCCAACACATAAAATACACAATTTCCATTGACTATTCCAACTCGATTACATTCTAAGGCCCCTCTAAGGCCACTCAGGGCTTGGCCTTGATCTTACATGGTGCATGCTCCCCATCCAAATGTTAGAAGGTTACATTTATAATAAGTACAAAATGGATCGGATCACTAAAATGATAGGATCTAATCCCTATGATCACTCACAAACCCTGAAATTGGGAAATATCACAACAAATTATTAACCAACTCAATCAAATTTAGAGGAAATCGTATCCTCGAGGCCACGCCCACCTTCTCGAAAGTATGAGGCCAAGTCCACCTTCTTGAAAGTATGAAATCTAATTTGACTTGGGGTGGGTTGATGCTCCTACATCAATTTGAGGGAGATGTGTCATTCCTTTGGTGTTCAACATGGAGTTGACCATGGAGTTGACACATGTTAACTCCATGTTGAGCACTAAAGGAATAGCACATCTCCCTCATACTCAACCCACCATTCAAATGTGTTCATCTTTTAAATTTTTTTTTACTTTCACTTGTTATATATATATATATATATATATTAAGAACCACCATAGTTCCATCTTTAACTATGGATCTATCATGCTGCCAAAAACATCAAATCATTTGACATGTAAACATTTCTTCAAATTTTGTGGTCGAGGAATTTGATGAATCATGATAAATCCGAAGCATTTGATGAAGCATGATAAATCCGAAGCTAAAATCTAAGTTAATTTAAACGCACATGGCTCAAGCCCTCATGTCATTATGAGCCATTTGAACTTCCAGGACAGTCAACAGATGCATATCGTAATATCCGGTTCAACAAATGTTCAATTCGAAAACTTGCATGGCATTGCGCCAACAGATAGTCCAAATACCGATGTAATTTACATCTCTTCCTCTCAACAAATAGTGATTCAGAATTGTAAAATTCGAACAGGTCGCCATAACTAATGTGCATCTTCCTATTTATATTTTCGTATAATTAATTGTTATCAACAATCTAGTCTGTCGGCCTGGGGCTGGGCACGCAATAAGGTAAGGATGTGTTCTAGTTTAATAACGAAATTGTATATCCAAGATAGGAAGGAACTGTTTATGATGATTTTGATTGAGTAGCATTGGAGGCCTTGGCCAGGATGTTGAAAAATGGACTACTCATAAAAACATGGTCAAATCCTTATTTATTTTTCTTGAATCCGACACCTGCGGGAAGGAGACAAACTATATTGGTGATAAAAACATGACAGGCAATTGGTATCTCGAATCTGGGCATTTGTTCGCAGCTAATTAGCTAAATATCCAAAAGCAATAACTATAATAGATTAAACGCTATCAAATCCTATTTCATGATCATAATGTCCCTGATTTATTTATTCATTAGTTGATCAATTATACTTGGTATCCAGTGGAGGAACTGATCATCGATTCAGTCTAAACCTCTAATTGTATTCACACAGGGCGTTCCGGATATGCCCAAGGAATTATTTTCCAAAATGTGATAATGAATAATTTCTCAAATCCCATCATTATAGACCAATATTACTGTGACTCACCACCAAGGCCATGCCAAATTCAGGTAGCTGCATATTTACGAAACAGTTGGGTTCTTTGATTTCGTTATTTATCGGAACATCGTTTTATTAGCATGAAAACTCGGTACCAGTTTGCTTGTGAGCATTGAATCTTCTTGTTCATATTGTAGTGAATATAGAGTTCAGCCGTGCAAGTTGGCGACGTGACATACACAGACATAAGTGGCACTTCGGCAACGGAAGAAGCAATGAGACTGGCGTGTAGCAAGACTGTTCCATGTCAAAATATCGTGATGGAGAACATAAAACTTCACATGGATAACGGAGATCCAACCACTTCTTTCTGCAACAGTGTGCACGTTTTAAGCCATGGCCATGTCATCCCTCCTCCTCAGCAGTGATAAAGTTGTTTTCATTGGTTCTGTAACAACAGGATTTTTCTAGCCCAGATTTTGCAAACTGTTCTTCCCATTGCATCTCCAGTCGCAGTGGGCCAAGCTTTATGGAAATAATATGGTTGTCAAAGGAACTCCTTAAATTTAGCAACAATATTCGTTCATTTATTGCAACTTAGGGTTCTAGATATCAACAGCCTGCATGCCTCGTGGCCGTGTAATAATGGATCGGATCAGATAATAACGCCCCTAGGGTTTGTTTAATGAGTTAAACATACCCTATTTGGAGAATTTTTTAATAAAATTGGGCTGATTATGATATTAGTTGCTATTTATTGAAGTATCCCAGACCGTTACAAGTAATGTCTATCACTTGCATAATTGTATTCACTATATCCATGCAACGTCTTCAATGTACAATTACATTAATAACATTGAGCTTCAAAGCATAACCAATATTAATTGATAATATATGGAAGTGTAAATAAAAGCTAAAATACATGAAATTGCAAATAGTAGTATCTAAAAGACTATATTTCCTAAAATAAAATACAATGATTTATACCAGTGGGGCTCATCGAACCTTCCCTCCAAACTACACTAGTGGTGTCCAATCACCATTTATAACGCCTATGGCTTATTACAATAAATGAAAATCTAGTTGGAATCGGATCTAGATCAACCTACCGTCATCTATTAAAGACAACCTTAACTATAGCCTGTATAAAAACATCAACTCGGCTCTACCAACCTTACAACATTTAATAACAGTTTATTACATTGAATTTTTAAATTCAAGGCAAAATGAGAGAGTTGACACCTCTCTCCCTTCTTGAATGCGTGCTGATATGCTGCATTGCTGGCGCATGCTGAGGTGGAGCGATGCTCTTGCATCAAAATCATATCCTCAAGGCCACGTCCACCTTTTGGAAGGTGTGAAATCAAATTTGACTTCAGGTGGGTTGAAAACAAATCAATGGAACAACTTTTTGAAGAAGAAGATGAAAAAGAAGAAGAAGAGGAAGATGAAGATGAAGATGAAGAGAATCTGCCAGAAGTAGAAGAGCAAGTTCAACAAGTATCTCATGAATAAATATGATCATAGAAGTAGAATATGATCGTCACAAAATGGGTTTTCAGGAATAAATTGAATGAAGATGGACATGTTACAAGGAACAAAGCTAGATTGGTATGTAAAGGATATGCACAGATTGAAGGAATCGACTTTGAAGAGACATATGCCCCAGTTGCCAAAATGGAAGCAATCCGTTTGCTTTTAGCTTATGCATGCTCCAAAAATGTTAAAGT
>ML810033.1:6976-31789 GCA_009831015.1 Picea engelmannii
TGCTGCGGGGATTTCTTCAAGGGTTGACATCAATGACAACCAACCTTAATCAACAACCAAATGGTATATTCAGATGCCACATAACTCATTTTTCGACTTTAATTCTCTTTCCATGGTTTTTCTTACACATTTTCAACTTCCTATACAATACTTTTGACCTCTCTCCAGCAATCCTCTTCCACCCACATATCTGATCATATTCATGGGTGGAGATGATGGAGACAGTTGACTAAGGCTCCAATTATGGACCAAATCCTCACGGATTGGTTTACAAAGTCTCTCTTACCTCCCATTTCCCATGATGTTTCTATGGGAAATGTTGTTACTGAAGAGAAAGCTATCAGTCGTGCACAATATTTGGACTTGGTGTATTCCCAGTCTGACACACTTTATGATATGATCCTTCACGCTCCTTGTTTGTCAAATGATCTAACAAAACCTTCTCTAGAACCAAGTTTCATTTCAAACACCACAACTACTTCTGATCCTACTCAAACCTCTTAGGTGAATGTGGTCCAATTCACTTCATCTTCACAATCAAGAGGTAAGAAGAAAAACAAGGGAAAATCCAAGAATTCTTCTAATTTGCAAAATAATTCAAAGACTGTTGATACTCAACCCACTAGGAAGGCTAAGTTTCCTTGCAATATTTGTGAGGAAAACCATTACATGAAATATTGTCCTCATCATGAGGATGTCGCTAAATTTCTGAAGGATACCTCCCAATCGGTTCAATAGCAACATTTGGTTGCACAAAATCATGCCCTTCCACAAGAGGGAAACATAGGTCATTCCCACCATGGGGATGCTTCTTCAAACATGTCAAAGATATTAATATTTAATATGGTCAATGTAACGACTCACGAAAATACTTATGAAACTCCTTCAGGTAATCAAGCTAATGGAAATGCTATCGATCATACCCCCGTCCATTTGAATCTGATTACATTTAATATGGACTATTTCAAGGAGAGACTCTCACTCCACCTAGCATTCCAAATTAAAATGTTGGGTCCTATAAAGAACATCCATCGAACTATTTTTGATGAGGGATCCTCCACTTGTGTCATATATTTGCCTTTTTGGAGAGCCCTTGGTTATCCTAAACTTACCTCGTCTCCTACCACCTTGAAAGTGTTTGATGGATGTGGTTTCCAACCTCAGGAATTCTTGCAATATTTTGTTGTAACATTGAAGGTTAAAACCATTTCAGTTGATATCAAAGTGGTTGATGCACCCCTGGGTTACAATTTGATACTTGTTCATAGTTATTTCTATGCGATGACTATTGTCACATCTTCGGTGTTTCATATTTTACGATTTCCCCATCAAGGAAAAATTTTCACTATTGACCAACTCGACTATACAACTCCAGATCACCACAATGCTACAAAGAGTAATCTCCATTTTCTAAGACAATCTAGTCTTGAGAGTGTAGGAGTAGGTCTTCTTAAGGATTCCTTTCCCATAGGGGTTTTTCCTTTTCACACTCCTACCACCCCATTGGTTGTGGCATTAAATGTGATTTTGACTCAGGTGCGACAATCCATAGAATCATATGATCCTTTGGTAGTACCTGGTCTTAATGAGCATAGTTATGTTCCTATGTCAATCTCATTAAAAAATGAAACAAACGCTTAAGAGAATAGTTCTATTCATGTGTCAAGCTATTTAAAAATGAAATAGACGCTTACGAGCATAGTTCATTGTCTCTATCAAGATCATTAAAAAATCAAAGAGACCACCCTCCATTCGAATTGAGTCTCACTCTAGATCAAGTACTTGAACCTTATTTTCCTCCGCCTAGTGAAAATATTCCTATTAGTAACCAAATGCCTAAATGAGGAAAGAAGAAGAGTCGCTGGAGAAAACGATGCTTGGGGGAATGTCTCCAGCCTCTTGACATCATTTTGGAGTCAATCCACTAGATTCTGTCATGCAAGATGGAGGCAAAATACCTCTAGAGAGACACACTTCTAGGAGTGATCCTCGTACAAGGGTCATTCACATAGTAACATAGTAGTTTTTCTAGAATGATTTTAATATTTTTTATTTCTCGTTCTCATAAATACATGAGACTAGGTTATCAGAATCATTCTTTATTCTTTCTTGTGCTCATTAAAACATGAGAATAGGTTACCGAGTAAACTTTTATCTATTTTTTAGACTTGTAAAAGCTATACGAAAAAGGAACTCTTTGGAGTTTCCTTTAAGCTCCTTTTAGACTCCCTAAACATGAAAAGATTGTCGATTGAGATTGTTTCCTTTCACACTCATTAAAAGGTTTGAAAGGGATTCTTTCGAGTGGTATTTTATCTATTTTTCAGCCTCATAATACTAATTACAAAAAATGAATACTCTAGTCAAGCATGATTAGAAGAGTTCTCCCCTATATTGTTTTACACTTTTTTCGGGCTTGGGAGACTAAATTTATGAAAAATTCATCCATGGATTTGTCTTTAAGTTCTTTTCAAACTCTCTAAACGTGAAAATCCACCGATTTTACCATCTTTGGGATCTTAAAACTATGCATCAAATGACCTATGTGAGTCCAATCTCTAGGACCCATACAGGACCAAACCCCTCCTTCCTCAGGTTTGTTAAACACATGTCAAGGGACTCATACGAAGGATGAGCTATACCGAGCATTTTTTACCCTCCTCAATCTCGTTAAAAAAGAAAGAGGTACTCATCAATCATGATGGGGGATAAATTGAATGAAGTGGGTCAAGTTTTCAGAATCCTTTATGGCATCTATTGTTGTCGCCCTTGAACATGGAAACTTTTTTCATCTCTTCTTATAGTTGGGTAATATGATTGTCTCTGAGTCAGACCAATTCCATGTGTCTTCATACTTTTTTGTTCCAGTTGAAGAGTATTATTTTTTTCGTCACATTATGTTCTTGGTACTCGTTGAGTCAATGCTTCCAAGTAATTTTTCATGCCTCATCATGTTCAAGGGAAGTTTCACCTCAAACCATCCATCTATAGTATTACCAGTTTCCATTTCCTGTGTCAGTCCATACTCATTCGATTCACCATCTTACATCACTTTCCTGTGTCAGTTTCATGTCAATGATGGGGGGTACATCAAGGTCCTCCTTTGACGAGTATTTTCTTGTCACATTTAGCACATAATTTTGGAATTAGACTTAGAAACCAATTAGTACCTTGGGACCTGCATGCCTCAATGGCAAGCTTCCTCACTTCCGAAAATAGGTTTACAGCATTGACCTCTGATCAGATGATTCCATGAATGTTCAACCTCAACTCATTTATTCACATTCGATGGAATGTACTAAAGGTACCTTGGGAATCATTGACATCATTTACGATTTCCCTCAAACTTGTTAATGGTATACATTAAGACCAGTAATCAAGTGGTTTCTACCATGTTCGACACCAAATCATCTATTCACATGGATAGATTCATACAGTTTTAGGATCTGGATGAAGACCCTGGGGTGGGCTCTCACTCTATATGTTCTTTTCCCAGGATGTGATGGAAATCATTTGAGCATGTAAAATATTTCATTATAATCATCATGTTGAAAAGTTTACTGATATATATAAATATTGTCACATAGAACCACATTGTATTGATCTGTGGCTATGTTTTTTCATATCCTAGCTCCACTGTGTATTTTTCATGGCTACGATCAGTTCATTTCATGAAGGTATGGATCCACATTGTATCTCTAGTGGCCATATCCTTAGTCAATATTCTCATGGATATGTAGTCTATTGGTCGATGACCATTCTTTGAGTCATCTCATATTCTGAGCATAGGTATGTCTGCCACGGAAATAGAACATATTTGTATACTAACCGATGATTGTTTACATCTTTTTCCAGGTTCTCCTACTCTATCACCGTTGTATTAAAGACTTTGTAAAGTGTTTCATCCATCATTTTCTCTTCTGACTTCACACTTTAGGGCGAATTTGTTACACACTAAAATGTCACACTTGAGTGTCGCAAAGTGATGTATGCACCTTATTAAGTGTTGCATGCATTGTCACAAGTGTCGTATGCACCTTACCTAGTGTCACATTCACTTTTATTAGTGTCACAACACTTTGACATTATTGGCGTCAGAAGTCACTCCTCGATTGCAGCAGGAGCAAAGCCCAATGCCCATTTGTTTAAATGTCACGATTTGTTGATAAAATGGGATCAAATGAAAGTAAACTCAGAACAATATCGTTTTAACTTAGAAAATTGGGTTGGAATAGCAAAGACATGCGAGGTCTTGATCTAACTTAAGCCAATAATTTTTGCATAGTGGTGAGTAAGTGGAGGGAAAGAAAAGGGAAATAGAGTCTACTCTAGACATCCAGTCTTCCAGCATGCCTTTAAAGGGGGAAAAGTCTCAGATATGAGATCCTCTTAGACCCGAGAAACTTCAAAGTAAACTACAAAACTAATATAATCAAACATGCATCATATAGTTATTACAACACCCGACTAGATCATCCGTGCCCGGGCTTTAAGATTCAGAGGAGAAAATAAAGGAGGAGGTTGGTTGTCATTAAACAAGAAGTCTCAAAATGTCAGTCCATAAACAGAAAACCAGAGGCTTTGTTAAAGTTTTACAATTGGGAGCTTTGCTCTACCATCGATCCTTACAAAAATAGCAAAACTGAGTATATATACTCAAAAAAATCGCCCAACAGAGGCGTGCTTGAACCTCCAAGGCATGACGTCTCTTCAGTCAAACCTGGATGGAACTCCTTTGTCAGATGCCACCTTAACTCAGTATGGATCTTGCAGGGGGGACCTGCACACAAGGGTACCACTGGCTGATTGCTTCAAGCCTCCCATACCTTCCATTTATGGCTCGAGCTAAGGTTTCATCTACCTGCTTGATTTTCATTAACTGCTTCCCTAGGGAGTGGCCGAGATGATATGCTCAGGAGAAGACCACGTACCTGCTCTCTAAGGCTCAGAGGCTAGCCTCCCTTTCTTCTGGCACCGCCATCAATGTAACCCAGGGCCATGACCTGGCGCCTCTCTCCAAGGGCGTCTCGGCACTTCTTCTTTCGTGGATTTCTACTTCCCCTGTCTTCAAATTTCCTGGTGCCCAAATTCACGAAATGGCCCTCTAGGATCAATGGTTGGATCGGATTTAAAAATTGACGGCCACGATCATTTTGCCATTGAACAACCCTGGCCCTGTGTGCTCACTTTCTTTGGCAATACTCCATACAACCCTGGTGCTATGACCTTGGGCCCACACCCAAAGGCACCTTCGCATCTCGTGTATCATGGATGGAAAGGACTCGACCCTTATATTTCAAAGTCGCAATAGCCGAGATGGAAATTGGACTTAATCAGGTGCCACGTATCCTTCAAGACTAATGGTCCTGATCCTTTCGGGGATTCTCCCACCGAGAGTTCTCACTCCTCTTCCTCCAACCACCTTTCCATATGACCTTGTGCTATGACTGTGGGTCCACACCCAAAGAAACCTTTACATATTGTGTATCGTGGATGGAAGGGAGTCGACCCTTGTATTTCAGAGTCATGATAGCTGAGATGGAAAACAGAATTAATCAGGCGCCACCTATCCCGACTGGATCGAATGACCATGATCATTTCGTGACTTTGGCCCTAAGGGATGAGCCCATGTGCTAAAATCGTGAAACTTCGTGGCTCTGGTTTATCCAATGACTGTTGATCTGCTCGATCGATGGATCCTCACTGCTGAAAACAAAAAATGCCCACTCGCTTGATTTTAAGCCCAAAATGGACTTCTTCTATGTGTTGCGCTTAATGCTCATGAATGTGGCCTTTGGATAAAATGCATTTGATGGGTTTTTAAAACCCATTTCTTCATTTATTTTACACCAAGGGCCTGAAATCGGAGAGAAATACCCCTCTTGCAAGAATTGGCGCTAACATGAGGCTCCATAGGGGATAGAGTCGTCCCTGTGATGCTCTAAGAACTCCTTTTGCAGTTCCAGTTGCCTTCTATTGGGCTATGGAGTCGAGCTCAAAACACCCTGCTTAAAAATACATGCCTATAAGTGAAATAAAAAATAAACACACATGATCCAAGGAGCTTATTTATGTACAGTCCTAAACTAATAAATTCCTTTACATGGGGCTAGGTGAAAGCAAACTTCCACCATAGCCAATCAAGCAACTTCCTGAATAGAAGCTCCTTCCTTCTATCGATGATCACAAACATATGGTGTAACTATGACAACAAAACGATTACGCTCTTCAACTCCTCCTTACAGGCTGAAGTAGAGATGAAATAGGGCGGCCCCAAATTGTGAAGGAAATACAACTCCATGTATTCCTTCACAGGCTCATAGGACCAGTGGCAAGCTCCGGAAAATGGGCGACAGGCAACCTCCTTTGCTACATAGTTGTTCACGTGTGGCTGAATATCTCTGGTAAGTAGAGGTGGGTGGACAACTGACGTAGGTTGACTGATCTCAGGTGGTGGTTGCTCACTGACTGGCTTTGGACATAAGATAAAATGTCCCTTCTTCTTCTCTCCTGGTTCTTCTCCTTCTTCTCCTTGTCTCTCTCCAGATTCAGATTCATAATCATCATAAACAAGACCCGTGGGAAATATCTGCTCTTCCTCATGCTGCTCAGTGTCTTCTAAAGGACTGGGATGGCTGATTTCCTCATGATACTTTTCTTTAGTGAATAGAGGATAAGGCTCTGTGGTCTGTTCTTGGAAATCCAGCATATCCAGCTTAGAATTTGATTTGTAGCTATCATACACAGGCTGGCTGCTCTGATCAACAAATGGTGATGTAGGACTTTGTTGCTCCTCATACGAATAATCATCAAAGGTTGAAACAGCATGCACATCAAGAGCAAAGTGTGAGGCCTCTACATTTATGAAGTCTTCATCATCGTCCTCAATAGAGCTACCAGGAACATCTGCTTCAAGGGGTGGAAAATCCTTTGCACATCGTTCAACCTCCAACCTTGCTAGTTGGGCAATGATAAATTTCACCTGCTCCATGAGTTCACTTAGAGCATCTTCTTCCTCCAGAATTCCATCCTTACATCCCTCATCATCATAGCCTCCATTAGACACAATCATATCTGGGAGGATTTCTTCTTCTTGGCTCTCCCAAGGGTCAGATTCATAATGGCCATAAACAGGACCCATGGGAAAGCTCGTTTCCTCATCATGTTGCTCAGGAAGGTTGATTTCCTTGCAATGTCCTTCATTTGTGAATAGAGGAAAAGGCTTCGCAGTCTGCTCTTTACCAGAATGATCATCAAAGCTAGGTGAGCACAAAACTCCCCCATCTTGTAAAATAGGAATGATCTCCTGATCCTTCTTTTCAATCCCAAATGTAAATACATCATGGGAAATCTCATGAAGGAAAAGAGAACAATCCTCTTCCACAATGGATTCTTCCTTTAAATCTGAGACAACAAGCTCATTAGGGGTAGAAAATAATTCCTCTACTACTATGAAATCTTCGTAATCGCCCTTAGTAGAGATTCCAAGAGCATCTCCTTCAAGGGATGGAAAATCCTCTGCACATCGTTCAGCTTCCCACCTGTCTAGTCTGGCAGTGAGAGATTTCACCAGTTTCATAACTCCGCCCCAAGCATATTCTACCTCCTCGCAACATTCACTCTCATAACCTTCCTCTAATGTAGACGAATGGGGATGAGAAAGGACTGATTTCTGATCCAAATCATCAGGATCATCCTCACAGCCTACGTAAGAAGCAGCTCTATCTTGTATACAGTTGTTGTATCCCTCACAACAGTTATGAAAAATTAACTCAAAGGGATAAAGCTTCTGACAATGGGCGGTGAAAGCTGCATGAAATTCTATGAGTGAAGAAATGCTAGCAGGGGGTAAAGAATGATGCCATTTACAAGCATCCCCTACTAATGAGGACATGAACATTTTCATTAACACATCCTCCTGATGTATCTCCCATTGATGCATGAGTTCATGAAATTCTTTGAGATGCTGAGCAGGTTTGTCCTCTACATGCTCCCTAAATATAGGCAAATAATCATGCCATTCATTCGAAGAAGGGACAACATGGGGAAAACCAGGAATAGCAGAAAAAATAAAAGCAGAAAACCTCTGAGCTAGGATTTTTTCCATTGCAAACCAGTGGAGTCGCCAATTGATCCTTGACTCATGGAGTCACCATGTAAAAAATTCATAGCTTTGAATGTGTCTAGTCTTTGTTCACCATCAAAGGCCAAATCTTAGTGTTGGGTCCTCCCAGGAAACTTCTTAGGCTAAGAAAGCAGCTGTTGAAAACTTCTCGAGAAAGCTCCTCTGGGTCAGCTTTCAAGTGTGCTAAAGTAGCCACAACCGAAACGGTGAAGTGGAAACAGTGAAGTTGCCACAGTGGAGTCACCAGGTGCACAGTATAAATCTTCAAGTGCTTTGATGCCTGATGCACCTTCAGAATCAGAGGCTCAATGTCGTTCAATCCCAGGGAAAATTTTCAACTTCGTCCCCGGTAACGGCGCCAAAGATGTTGGCATCAGAAGTCACTCCTCGATTGCAGTAGGAGAAGAGCCCAACGCCCATCAGTTTAAATGTCACGATTTGTTGATAAAAGGGGATCGAATGGAAGTAAACTCAGAATAATATCGTTTTAACTCAAAAAACTGGGTTGGAACAACAAAGACATGCGAGGTCTTGATCTAACTTAAGCTAGTAATTTTTGCATAGTGGTGAGTAAGTAGAGGGAAAGAAAGGGGAAATAGATTCTTCTCTGGACATACGGTCTTCTAGCAGGCCTTTAAAGGGGGAAAAGTCTCAGATATGAGATCCTCTTAGACCCAAGAAACTTCAAAGTAAACTACAGAACTAATATAATCAAACATGCATCATATAGTTATTACAACACCTGACTAGATCATCTGTGTCCGAGCTTTAAGATTCAGAGGAGAAAAGAAAGGAGGAGGTTGGCTGTCATTAAACAAGAAGTCTCAAAATGTCAGTCTATAACCAGAGAACCAGAGGCTTTGTTAAAGATTTACAATTGGGAGCTTTGCTCTACCATCGATCCTTACAAAAATAGCAAAACTGAGTATATATACTCAGAAAAATTCGCCCAACAGAGGTGTGCTCGAACCTCCAAGGCGTGGCATCTCTTCAATCAAACCTGGATGGAACTCCTTTATCAGACGCCACCTTAACTCAGTATGGATTTTGCAGGGGGGACCTGCACACAAGGGTACCACGGGCTGATTGCTTCAGGCCTCCCATACCTTCCATTTATGGCTCGAGCTGAGGTTTCATCTACCTGCTTGATTTTCATTAACTTCTTACCTAGGGAGTGGTCGAGATTATATGCTCAGGAGAAGACCACGTGCCTACTCTCTAAGGCTCGGAGGCTAGCCTCCCTTTCTTCTGGCACCGCTATCAATGTAACCTAGGGCCATGACCGGGTGCCTCTCTCTAAGGGAATCTCGACACTTATTCTTTCATGGATTTCTACTTCCCTTGTCTTCAAATTTCCTGGTGCCCAAACTGCGAAATGACCATCCAGGATCAACGGTTGGATCGGCTTTAAAACCTGACGGCCATGATCATTTTTCCATTGAACAACCCTGGCCTTGTGTGCTCATTTTCTTTGGCGATACTCCATACAACCCTGGCGCTATGACCTTGGGCCCGCACCCAAATGTGCCTTCGCATCTCACGTATCATGGATGGAAGGGAGTCAACCCTTGTATTTCAAAGTCACGATAGTCGAGATGGCGACGATACTTAATCAGGCACCACGTATCCTTCAAGACTAATGGTCCCGATCCTTTCAGGGATTCTCCCACCAGGAGTTCTCGCTCCTCTTCCTCCAACTGCCTTTCCATACGACCTTGTGCTATGACCGTGGGCCCACACCCAAAGGCGCCTTCACATCTCATGTATCGTGGATGGAAGGGAGTCGACCCTTGTATTTCAATGTCGCGATAGCTGAGATGGCGACCGGACTTAATCAAGCGCCATGTATCCCGACTAGATTGGACGACCACGATCATTTCGCGACTTTGGCCCTAAGGGATGAGCCCGTGCACTAAAACTCGTGCAAATTCATGGCTTTGGCTTACCTGATGACCGTTGATCTGCTCCATCGATGGATCCTCGCTGCTGAAAACAAAAAATGCCCGCTCGCTTGATTTTAAGCCCGAAATGGACTTCTTCTATGTGCTACTCTTGACGCTCATGAATGCGGCCTTTGGATAAAACGCATTTGATGGGTTTTTAAAACCCATTTCTTCATTTTTTTTACACCAAGGGCCTGAAATCGGAGAGAAATACCTCGCTTGCAAGAATTGGCGCTAACAGACACCATGAAATAACATTTGTCACAATCCCTAGTCAATGTGGAGGAGAGATATATCATATGAAGGTCAAAATATTGTATGCACATGAATTATTCATTATTATTCATAAAAAGGAAATTAATTTAGTGTGAGAATCCACCTCACATTTAGTCTCCTAATCTTAAGAAGAAGTTGAGAATCTCATGGATGGTTGAGAGATTTTTCTCAAACCAAAATCCTAATTTGGTGGATCTTGAGAGATATTTCCTCCTTAAAATCCTTGAGAGATATTTTCTCCCTAAAATCCTTGAGAGATATTTTCTTCCTAAAAATATTGGAGATACAAATTTAGTGGATCTAGTGAGTGATCTTCTCCATGGTGATTAAGTCTCCAAATCCTATATAATGAGGGATTTCAATGGTGAATAAAGGGATATTTTAGGTATCCAACCTTTGATCGATCCTGGGGAAATAATTCAACATTTTAATTTCAAGATTCGTGCAAGGGGATGGACGAGGAGAGCTTGGAGAGACCACTACTGCATCAATCATGGTTTCTACGTATCTCTTTTCGGATTTCCAATTAATATATACTTGGCCTATTTCCTTCATTCTTATGTCTTGTTACATTTACTTGTCTATTGTTTCTCTAATATTCATAGGTAGACTTGTCTTATATAATATTGTAGAGTAGGACATAGTTGTTTTCCCTTCATGTCCATTGCAGATCTCAATTTGTGCTAGGGATCTTGGAGATCAAACCCGGTGATTGGAATCAACGAGGAAAAACGTTGAAACAGGTTCATCATATCCTTTCTCTCCTTCTCATTTTGATTTCTTAAGATCAGTTTAAATGGATGTTAGTTTTCACTTGTACTCTTTCTTTCTTGGTATAGGGATCCAACAATCCAAGGGAAGTTTCATCTTTCTATAGAACGAACATTCCATAACACCCTTCATGGAGATTTGTGTCTATTTGAAAAGACACATAGACTGCTAATTAAATAATTTATTTATTTTTATTCTCCCAAAGCTGCCTTATCTCCTAGATTCAAGGAATGAGTGTTCTTCCTCCTAGAAAATAAGAATTTACGTAAGATAAAAGTGGAATTTACCAATGAGCCCATGGTTTTGTAAATCCATGGTATTACATATAGGAGAGATATAATTATGCATATACCCAACATTAACAATATTGATATCTTTGAGGGCATCCTCCTCCGTTTTCCCCCAATGGTTTAACCAAGAGACTGCATCTTTAGTCCAAGATATTTTGAGCCTTGAATGATTATTACTAATGTTTGAAGCAGTGACAGGAAGCATGACACTATTCATGACAATTATATTGTGCTTTTAAATTAAGTACATAATCATAGCCTTATTCTCAACCGAAGGAATCCCAAATTTAAAAGGAGAATACAAGAAGGTGTATTTTACTTAACTTTAAGGTTGTTTATTATAAATCAATTATATATTTGCTCGATTTTCATCCAAGTTTCCATAGAGATACTACAACCCCAAACTTCATAGCCATATAGAACCACTAGGGTAACCAATATATTGAAGAGGACCTTCATTTTTTCCCAAAAGAAATTTTTTGCAGTTTAATAATTGTTCTCAAGACCAAAATGTGCCTACACAACCTACTTCCTCTTGGAAATCCTTTAATTTGTTCATATAAATTCCAAAAATAGTAGGTGATAGAGGGTAACCTTGCTTAACCATTATAGTACAATTTATTTCATCGTACCAAACCTCATTACTTCTAAACTTTGTAATGACCCTCTTGTAAAGCCTTATCACTACACCCTTAAAAGAAAAGGAACCTTAATATATTTTAGCTTCTCCCAAAGGTTATTTCTAGGAATTCTGTGAAAATGTTTTCTAAAATCAACAAAACAACAAAGGAGATTAACCTTGTTGTTTCAACAATCCTTGACTATAATACTAAGATTTATTAGGTAGTATAAAATCAAATGATAACTTTGGAAATAAACATGCCCCTTAGCTCTCTTATCATGACTTTCAAGCCATGAGCCAATCTTCTTTACCAATATTAATCAAAACAACTTAGCCAAAAGAGGGCTTATCATAACAGTCCTATAATTTGAAGGTTTGTTTTTGTCACCCCTTATAAAAATTGGAACAATAAGGCTTCTCATTCGAATCCTAGAGAACATTCCTTGATTGATAGATTAAAAAGGTTGTGAATGTGAGTGATAATAATTGAATCACCAATCTTTGAATTTCATCTTGATAACCTTTATTGTCTTTAGATTTCCCATTTTCAAGGTGCTTGATTCCAGATTCAATGCCTTCTATAGTGAAAATGATTTCCATCGTGTAAAAGGTTTGGTTGTTAGTGAAACCATTATAGGATTCATAAAGCTTTGTAAGGTTCGAGTTCCATTCACCCAAAACAATCTTGCAATTCTCTCTAGTCTTTTGAGTTAAGATGTTTCTCCAAAACATTTTTGGACTAAATTTTGAAATGTTTAGGAGCCTTTCTTTAGTTTTATTTATGTATTGACATTTCTTTACTGTACCAAGGGTTTTGTTCTTTTTATTTTGATTGTTTTGAAGGATTTATCTAAGGAATCTATATTTTTCCTGGCAATATTGCAAATCTTTATCATACCACATATCAGTCACCGTGTTTTTCTTTTTGAAAGGCCTATTAAAGAGAAATAATTTATGCAGGTTGAAAACTTTAATGTAAAGTAATGATTTAATTTCCTCAATATTGTTATTATTAAACGGGAAGTTGAAATCATTTTCCAAATCCTTTAAGAAAAGGTCAATTGTAGGTGATTTGCACTATTAAGATCCTCTTCATTGCATTTTTTTTATGTAAGTCCATGTTCAAAGTTAAGACTAAGAGTCTATAATCCAAATTAGGGTTATGATTTTCTAAAATACAAATGTTAGAAATTTTATTAATAAATAAGATAGATGAAACAACCTAATGAATTATAGTGATGTCAAAATAATCAACACCAAGAAGTTCTTACTCCTAAAAAAAAATTACAAATCTTGTTATCGTGCATATTGATACAACCAACATCAACTCCAGGTGAATACACATCATCCTTCATGTCATGATTTAGTGTTAAGTGTGGATTCATTGTCCTGTAAGAGTTCATGTTATTGTTAATTAATTTGAGAAGATTTCATACACCTTTATGAACATCTTGAATATTGTGTACTTTCCTAACGAAATCTTAAACTTTTCCCACAATATCTTGTACTTTCATTATCAAACAATGAAATTTCCCTATTGAATCTTCCACTTGTCTCACTAAATATTGAACTTTTTACAAACAAATATTTCAACTTGCTCACTAAACATCGATTTTTTTACAAATAAATCCAACCCTTCCCTAAATTCCAAATGAAGTTGATAAGTTTGAATCTCAAATCCATTTAGAAGGAAAAAACCGGTTAACTCTTGTTTTTAGTTATCAAACTTCTTCATCTAAACTATTTAGATTACATTGATATGTAGTGTATATATATATATATATTTTTACTTAAAAATATTAAGTTCAACTAATGTCCTATCCTAAAATGAGATCACTAACATATCTTGACATCCCAAGATATCAATAAATATGATTAATGATCTCAATGTGTGTGTGTGTGTGTTTTTCTCCATACCAATAGAGATCTCTTCTTACCATATTGATAGAGATAATTTTGAACATATGGAATAACATCATGTGTCCCTATTTGTTCAATGACATCTTGGATCATATTTATTGATATGTGGTTGGTATTAAATAACATCTAATGAAATGAAGTCGTACATGGTAATACATCATTCTGCCTCATGCACAAACTCTATTTCACTTGATAAATAACTCTAATGAGATCGACATATTCATATGACATTGGATCATGATTCCTTAGCAAGTTATATTGGATTTTATTGATGTTCAAGTCTCTTTATATTGTTTTCCAATTACATTCATGCAATATCATTATGCATGGCTTAACATTATGTTAATTACAATTAACCAAATATATCAATTGATATGTATTCAATGTTAGTTTGTCACGTTGTTCAGTGTAGAATTTACATTTCAAGGATTAGGTGTTAACCATCATACAATCATACAATGATCAATATTTTTTGGTTTATTGAAAGGGCGAAAATAAATATTTATAATTCTAAGTAAACTTGCGCACATCTCAATTATCCTATTTTAATTTTGAGAATTATTAGTTCAAAATATAAGTGTTGAACTTAGTAAGAATGGAAAATGTATTATCACTCCTAGTCAACTTGAGAGGAAACCACATCATCTCCAATTGTGAGCCACCCGAATTTTTCTTCTACTATTGATTCACAATAATTAGATCTCATACCACATAAATATTCTTCTATTAATTCATAAGAACTAAACCCTCCATCATTTGATTCTTCTATCACTATACATTCATTGAAACTATAATTTGTACCTTTAAGCCTTCGACTCGATAATAAATAAAACATGGATACTCAAATATACTACTATATAAAGTAGTTAAATTCGACACCATCCACATCTCAGCCATATAAGCATCCTAAGGACACTTTCTTTCTCTCCAACTATTTTTATCGTTCATATTGTCACACCTATTGGACCTCTAACAACAACTCATGTTACATATATCTTTAATTAAGAATCCTTAATATAAAGTAGATTTGAAGGCAAAGTAATACATGCATACATGAGGAAGTAGATTTTAGAGAGATGATGTCTTGAGTATGCACAAATGAAATTGGATAGATGGGGGAAGTAGATTTTAGAGATGATGTCTTGAGTATGCACAAATGAAATTGGATAGATGGTGCCATATTTATGCTCACTTTCGTTAAAATAAAATAGATACCACAAAATTGCTCATTTGTAAAATATTGTAAGAAGGATCAATATTTATTTATGGCCTAGCTAGAAAAGCAACCCATGCAATGCAAATAGTCGATAGTAAAATTAAAAAGAGGAAGAGTAGAGAGATATGAACGAAGACATGGAAATCCTAGGGACAAGAGAGCTGGAGAAAGATGGCATTGAAAATGAGGATGCAAAGTGTTCTGATATGGGAGAGGATGGAATAAAATATTTGTATGGAGGAGTTAATTAATGGTGAGGATGCCCCTCCAAATTAAGAAATGTTAAAGACAAATCAGGTTTTCAAACCATATGATGGAGCCCTGAGACACAACCCCTGCCTTAGCTTCTTGCCACATATGAGAAGCCAACAACATGAAAGGATATTAACAAATGGAACCCCACCAAAAGAAAGAAAGAAATGAGATCTCAATCCACTTTTTCCAAATAGGGATACATAACTAGAGCTTTGGATGAAGCTTATGTATGGTTTTTATATGCATTCTATTTTACAAGCAATATACATGTTCTGAAAATAACTAATGTAGGAAGCTAGAAAAGAAATCTCTCTCCTCCCACTCTAGACTCCACAAGATATGATATAGGGATAGGGATGGTAGGAGTTGAGATATGGAGACAAGTTGAAATCCATATTTTTCTAATAGATTATAGGATATGGTTGCAAGCCACGTCCTTTTTTAATATAAAATTATATATTATTATAAAAAAAAAACAATTAAATAATTATGTATAGAAGTTGAACTCATTACAATAGTGCACTATTCTTTTGAGCACATATGGTATATAATTATTCATTATTACGAATTTAATAATGATATTTTTCAAAACATTAATTTACATTTCATTTGATATGACATAGTTCATATTATTATTCCTTGTAAAAGTAGGGAGTATACTTTTCATTTGCAAGTCATATTTCTTAGAATTTGCATTTGTTCACTTTCATGCTCAACATGGAGTTAACATGTGATATTTTTAAAAAATAACAAAAAAATACATGTGAATGTCAACCTTAAAAAAAATAGGGGTAGTTATTTTCTTTGAGGCCTCTCACTATATATATTTAAAATATACTACTGGACAAGGGACAAACAACTCTTTAGAATTATTATGTTGTATGGCTCCTTGTGACGATAGCTGTGAAAAAAGGCCTTAAATGCTTGTAAGTATTTGGAGACTCAAAGTTATGAATGGACTAGGTAAATTACAAGTGTAGAATTGAAAATTTGTGTTTTAACTCTTATTATGAATCTAGTTTTTGAGGTAAAAGGGACATGTATTCCTACTCTATGTTATATCTTCCTTTTCCAGCCTTTGCTTCCTCACCTGCATATTTAGGTTCCTTAGCTAATCGTATAGAATCTTCTGATTCCTACTCGACAATAGTATTGATAGCTTTTACAACCTAATCATCATCCAACACCACATGGATCTATAGTATAGCTAGGGGGAATAATATGGAGTACCCAGGGAGGTACCCAAGGGGAATAATAGTAGATAAGTATTGTTATGTATAAAGGCCACTTTTAATAAATAAGGCCTAGTGTGAATGCAATAAATGTAAGAAGACTTACTAGAAGGTTCCACTTATAGAACGTTCCTCCTCTAGAATGTTTTTAGGTGGTTGGTAGGAATATATAAAGGGGTTCAAGCAATGTAATGAAAATTTTGAGAAGTATTGTATTTGGAGAAGTAGCTCATTAGGAGGTTTCCCCTTGAAGAGGCAACTGAATAAGAGTGGATCCCTTCCGTAATAGGATCTATTGTACGATGTTTCCCTACCCTAAGGGTTTTCAAAATAGTAAAGTATGGGTTTTCTATATTTTCTCTAGATCTTGTGTGGTGATTGTATTTGCATATCTTTGGAACTTAACAAGTGGTATCAAAACACTTTCTTTGGCAACAAAAAAAAGGGATTTTTTTTTCTATTTTGCAATTTTTTTGAAGAAGAAAAAGGACTATGACACTCAGGATAATTCCTATAGTTTTTTGTGAACCATTTGTATAAATTGGTTGTAAATATGATTTCGTCTTGGAAAAACAATAAATTAAAAAAAAAAAATCATCTGAAATGGGGTTCGAGAAGTGAAGTTATTATCATTTTAAAATATGCCAATTTTCAGGGGTTTTCCATGGACGACCGCATGATTTTTCTAATTTCTGTAACAATTGATGCAAAATTTTCCAAAAAAACTATATATCTAAGTTCCTCTTACAAAAGTAGCCCATTTTGAAAAAACAATCATCCGAATTGAAGCTTCGGAAGTGAAGATATTGTTGATTTTAAATCAACCATTTTTAGGGCTTTTTCGTAACGACGACGGGACTATAGAGCTCATAACTTTTGAGAGTGTTCTCATATTTCTACCAAATTAGTGCCGTTGGATAGAGAAATTTAAGAGATTTCTTTTGGTATTTTATATTTTCCAATGGATATTCGCTCTCGACTCCTCATGTAACTTCAATGGAAGGTTGAAGCTCTTGAGACATGTGTTCAAAAATCTGTTCAAAATATTCAGGCAGCGATCACATTTGCAATGCAAGAGAGATCTATTATGTAGGACATCAGGGATGGATATAATCAGGAAGCATATGCTTGGTATGAATTTGAGGCTAGTTGTGATGATTTGTATATGGATAGTTTTCATTTATGGGATGACAACCATTTCCATCTTCTATTTGATGACTCTACTCCACTTCATGTAGAGCACATCCTGGAGAGTAGACAAGAGTCTTCTATGCATCTTCTCCTTCAGTTTTTGTATTCTTCAGTACTAGTAGATAAATTTTTGGTTGATTCTACATATTTGGATCCACATGTCCAGTGTCAATATTTGGAGCATCATTTTTAGTTGGCTATTGAGTTCCAATATCTTCAATGTGGAGTTCACATGAACACTTAGACATGGGACCCAAGTTTACAGTGGTAGTTGGACTACTTCAACATGGTGGCTCACACTCCTACATGGGACACTAGTTATCTAGCCTACTTTAGCATTATGATCCACACTTATCCATGGCACCCACGTATATTATTGTACACCCTCATAAAAAGTGTTGAGGACAACACTTTCATAAGGGGGATGGAATGTAGTGTAGCTAGGGGGAATAATATGGGGTACCTAGGGAGGTACCAAAGGGGCATACTAGTAGATAAGTATTGTTATGTATAAATGAAACTTTTAATAAATAATGCCTAGTCTGAATGCAATAAATGTAAGAGGAATTATTATAAGGTTTCGTTTCTAGAAGGTTCATCCTATAGAATGTCCTTAGGTGGTTGGTAGTAATATATAAATGGGTTTAAGCAATGTAATGAAAATTTTGAGAAGAATTGCATTTGGAGTGGTAGCTCATTAGGAGGTTTCCCCCTCGAAGAGGCAAGTGAATAGGAGTGGATCCCTTCTATAATATGATCTATTATACGGTGCTTCCCTACCCTAAGTGTTTGATAATAATAATGTGGGATTTATTCTATATTCTGTTTGGATTTATTGTGGTGATTTATTATTCATATCTTTGGAACTTAACATGACCACAGTGTGTTTAGATGTCTGAGTTTCTCCCAAAATTTTCAATGTTTCCTTTTCCATTGAGAGACCATGAACCTCAAGAAGTCTATTCATTATCTACAATGTCAAGTTTAGTGGTTGAGAACTCAAGGGTTTTTTTTTTGTTTGTTTGTTAGTTTGTCTGTGACCTGTGGGACTAACCTGTGGCTAAGAAACCATGATTCAGGGGCATCTAAGCCATCAAAATCACCCGAGGATCGCACCCGGCTTGAGCCACACAAACCCTTAACATGGTTGGAGTTTTTGTCCCCGCAGGTTTCAAACCAGTGACTTTAACATCACATAGTGGCTTAGCAACACACTCCGTCATTGTCTTTCACCTTGGGGATTTTGAGAACTCAAGGGTTCGATAAAATATCTTTTGCACATATTTTTAGAGAATTCAACTCGAAGGGAGATCATATTTCAAAAGAAGTTATTTTACTACAAGAAGTGGCTCTTTCTGAATTGAGAGATGGGGCCCTTTCTTCATACACAAAAATATATCTTTACTAATGTTGTTGATGGATAAATCTCATGATGGATCTTAGATGTGGTTTGGTTTTTGTTATAATATAAAGACAGGGGTTTAAATCCCTTTCTGCTTTTTGAGATTTTTTTTGTAAAGGTTGCGTTTTGGAGCTTAGGATGATTGTTACTATGTAGTTCTAAGATTCATGATATTTTTTTCTATGGATAATATTGTTTCTAAGTTGTAAGTTCTTTTATAGGAAGTTATATGTATATTTTGATTGCAGACTTTGAAATACCAAATATAAGGATTCTCTTCTTGGTTAAAAAAAAATTTAATCAAAAGTCAAAATATCTCTCCCCCCTTAAGCTCACATATCAAGGAAGGGAAGAATATTAGCGAAAGTGGAGTACTAAGTATCAAAGGCATCAACATACATAATTTTTTTCTTTCTTTCTTTAGATTTATCATGGCTATATAAGTTTTCATTCATTGTTTATAATTACAGCTTGAGTGGGCCAAATGGTTAAGAACATGTGTTTCCTCCTAAGAGGTCATGGGTTAAAATCCAGAGGGGGGTAGGGTATGTACACCTTCATAGACTTTAACAATCAAATCACTGCACGGAGGGGGTCCCTTGCACCACAAACAAAGGGGTCTCATACACCAATTTGGTGTTTGGCTTGGCTATGACCTTAAAATTAGATTATATATATATGACCTCATAATTCATTATCATTAAATGATACAGGTGTATATTGATGGCCACCCACCTATTCCACTGGCTCAAAGACTAGTTTCCATTTTGGAAATTTTTCTACAATTTTTTGGGTCCTAAACTTATGGGGTTGTTTTGAGGCCCTAAACAATGTTTTTTGGGCAGGGCATTGTCACCCTATAGGATTTAGCCAAAGTGTGATGGAAAAATGTGTATTCCTTATATATTTGTTTCCAACAAGCTATCATGCGCCTAAAATGAAGATCGTATGAAAAAGTTACGACCTCAAGAAGTTGATGTACCAACTTACCTCATAAGGGGCCACATGACTTTTGGCGCTTCATCTCATAGGGTTAGGTTTTTTTATGTTTATGGTTTTCTCATTTATGTTTTATGTTAAAAATGACTTTGGAGCCTCATTGTAATTAGCTTCTTGTGAATGAGCATAGCCAACACATCTCTTCTAAGAGATAAGCTACCACCGTTCTAGCTAGCTTGTGTGTTTTTGCATGTTACCGTCTTTTGTATTTCAAATAGTCATTAATAGAATATGAGATTTACTATATTATTGTTTTCCTTGCCATATATTTGTGTTATATCTCTATTCTATTTATTCCTTCATACCATTCACAAAAAAATAATCCAGATCAATGGTATCAGAGCGGTCTGCTCCTTGTCGTTCTTAGTGCATGTCCTCGACGAGGTTAGGGTATAAAGAGTAGGGTCTCGAGATTGTTTCTCTTGAGGAAAATTGCTCTCGCATGCCCAAGAAACCTTCCATGGTGGAAGAAAAGAGGGACAATGAGATAAGAGTTCCTTTCAATCTGTTTCTCGAGGACTCTCTCGCGTGACAAAAGAACGAGATGATGGATAATTTCGCCCAGATCCTTCGATGGTTGCCAACAACAATGGAGGAACATTCAACCAACAGTCACTTTGAAGGTGCAACGCCCATCAAGGTACAAGTTAAATTTGATATTCCTTTATTTGAAGGCCAGATAAACATTGACACTTTGGAAAAATGGTTAAATATGCTAGAGCGTTATTTCTCTATCCACAATTTTTCCAACAGTGAAAAGATCACCTTCGCGCTCCTTAAGTCCCTTCCCCATGTCAGAGATTGGTGGAAAACTTACTATGAGAAAAATGTTGAGGATGAGTCTATAATTTTGGGGCCAGGAACCACTTGGTTAGCTTTTTTTTATGCCCTCAAGGAACAATATTACCATGTTGGAAGTTATGATGACCAATACATGAGATGGAGAACACTGCACCAAGAGAGGGGCCAAATAGTGCCAGAGTTCACCAATAATTTCCATACCTTGCGCACCAAGTTTGGTATCAAATAATTTGAGCATCATCTATTCCTAAAATACCATGGGGTTCTGCACAGGTACATCTAAACAAAAATGGAGTTTATGGAAATCTCGTCGTTGAGAGTCACCTACCGATATGTTGTCAAAATCAAGCTGAAATTCAAGTAGTAGAACAAGCGGGAGTTCGAGTCTGCAAATCGGTAACAGCCAAAGTATGGTAAGGGTGGCCACCAACAAACAAGGGAAACATGAATTCGAAGAAGGACACTGGAAAATGGTGCAAGTTCCATAAAATCCCTTGGCACAATACTGATGAATGTCGCTCCAAAATATCTTTGTTGGCTGAGAAAAAATCCCCTGGGTCAAGTGTTGACTTAGACTCTGATTCAGAACTAGAAAATGGAATATGAATGTTTGATTCAAAACCAAATGCCACCATCGCTACCACAAAAGTCCAGTCAGAGGAAATGGAGGAGCCTGAAGAACCCCACTCCATTTCATTGTTGACAATGGTAGCCAAAAGAACTTGATCTCAACAGAGGTTTTCAAGAGGTTTATCCTATAAATGATGCCACATCCTCATCCATACACCATCGGTTAGCTCAACCAGGGATGAGACATCTGTGTGAGCCAACAATGTCGCCTGCACTACAACATCAAACCCTTCAAAGACGCGATATTGTGTGATGTTGTCCCCCTTGAATTTTGTGATGCTTTTTCTAGGACAACCATACAAGTGGGAGTGTCATGTTGTTTATGAATCTAGGCCTCATAGTTTCATTATTACTTTGGGAGATCAACTCTAAAGGGTAGAGGAGGAAGTCCCAAACATTGCAGTCTCTTTGATCTCTGCGAAGTAGTGAAAAAAGGTGGTCTCTTAGAACGATAGATTTTTCCTTTGTATGGTTTGATCGGGAGGTGAACAGAAGGTCACTGCAACCGCCAAAAACTTTGCACAGGGTCTCTCTTCCCAGCAACAACAGGTGGACGAAATAGTAGAGGAGTACAAAGAAATGTGTGCCTTGCCTACTAGGGTGCCTATGCACTATCAGGTAAAGCACTCCATTGATATGACACTTAGTGTTCCTCTTTCGAACGGCCCTGTATATAGGAATTTTGTTATGGAGAATGAAGAAAACAAACGCCATATCCAAGAGATAATTTTGAAGGGCCACATCAGACCAAGATCCTCACCTTGCGAGAGCCCAATTATTCTAGTACATAAGAAGGATGGGACATGGGGACTTTTTATTGATTATATAACCCTGAACAAGATCGTAGTCAAGAACCGATACCCAATTCCCCGGATTGATGATATTCTCGATCAACTCAATGGAGACAATTTTTTCAGCAAGATTGATCTAAAATTAGGCTACCACCAGGTGTCGATTGAGAAAACTGATGTGTGGAAGACAACCTTCAAGTCTAAAGAAGGCCTCTTTGAGTGGTTGGTCATGCCTTTCATCTTGACTAATTCCTTGACCACATTCATGTAGATGATGGATGATATATTACAATCATTCAAAACTCCTTTGTGGTTGTATATTTGGATGGCATCCTCATCTTCAACAAAAATTGGGAGGAACATTTGGAGGATATTCAGTAGGTATTGTGAACCCTGCGACAACACAAGTTATATGCCAATTTGGAGAAGTGTTCCTTCGACATGGAACGAATACAATATTTGGGATACATCATGGATGAGCAGGGTTTACATGTGGATCCATCCAAGATCCAAGTCATTCGCGATTGGTTGGCCCCAAATACAATGACCGATCTCTGCAGCTTCTTGGGCCTCACCAAATTTTATTGGCGGTTTTTGTTGGGGTTCTCTCATATTGCTTGGGCCCTAATATAGGTGACCAAGGGTGGCGCGAAGGCCAAGTTTTTGTGGCCCATGCTTCAATAAAAATCATTTGAGGATTTGAAATCATGCCTATGCTCAACACCAGTCTTCATTCTGCCATACCTGCAATAACCATTTGAGATTGACATATATGATTTAGATTATGCTATCGGTGTATTCCTCACTTAGCAGGGGAATCCAATAGCCTATCGCAATGAAAATCTATCTGATGTTGTTTGTAGATACCCCACATATGAAAAAGAGTTGTACTCCATTTTGAGCACATGTCAACAATGGAAGCATTACATTTTGGGGAAGGAAACGATCATCCACATTGATCACATGCCTTTGCAATTCATGCAGACACAAGGAAATTTACAGAATGACCTCCATTAGAAGTGCTCCATGTACCTGCAACAATTCCACTCAAATATCAAGTACAAGAAGGGTATTACCAACCATGTCGCATATTTCCTCAGCTGTCCCCTGGTGGTAGTGCTAACCATAGTTATTAACTCCCATGGACATGACACATCTGAATGGCCACAATTATACAATAATGACTCTGAATTTTCTACTTCCTATCAAACATTGAGCGTAGGAAAAACAATTCCCAACTTTCATCCCTAGGATGGATTGTTATGTCGTTTGATCCATCTATGTGTTCCTTCAAGTGAGCGTGCCAAGCTAATCTGAGAAGCTCATTACAATAGAGAAGCAATATATTTTGGTGTAGAAAATATGGTGGCATTACTGCAAAATCATTTTTATTGGCGGAAGCTTCGATAAGATGTTCACTAGTACATCAGATCCTGCACTGTCTACACCATTTCCAATCCCTCCATCGAGAAATAGGGGCTATACATATGTCCCTCTGCCTACTCTAGATAGGCCTTGGAAGTCCATATCCATGGACTACATGTTTGGTATGCATTCAACCAAACATGGGAATGACTATGTCTTCATGGTCATTGATCGATTCTCTAAGATGGTAATTTTGGCACATTGCAAGAAGAGAATCACAACCGAGGCCACCACGAAGCTCTTCTTCACACATGTTTGGGTTCATTTTGGGCTCCCACAAACTATTATCTCCGATCGAGACAACAGGTTCCTGAGCACTTTTTGGTCCAGTCTATGGTCAATGATGAACACCAAGCTGACCAAATTGACTACCTTACACCCACGGACTGATGGACACCAAGCTAACCAAATCAACTACCTTACACCCACAAACTGATGGACAAACATAGGTATTCAACATGATGATTGTTCATAGCCTGAGGATGTATAATTCTAAAAATCCACACACATGGGAGGAAAGCCTTCCTTATGTTCAGCATAGCTACAACAAATCCCTCCACAACTCTATTGTCCACAACCCTTTTCAGGTGTGTTTGGGGTTCCAACCATTGGCCCCTATTGATGTAGCTCTACCCATTGTAGTTGCATAGGAAGAGTCCTCCCATGCCCATATCGAGTGTTAGGGACCTAACCTACCTAACCCCTAAAGTGGGTAGAATAATATATTTCCATGTAATAAAGCTCAATATTAATAAGGCTTAGTAATAAGGAGGAATAAGTCAATTGTAAGAAGACCTAATAGAAGCTTCCACTTATAGAAGGATATTCCTCTAGATTGTTCTTTTGGATAGATAGATTTAGCATAAATAAGAGTAGAGGGTATGAGAATTTTTGTCTTGGATATTATTGTAATAGAGATCTACT
>ML810033.1:35450-54722 GCA_009831015.1 Picea engelmannii
AATGACAACCAACAATCCATACCAACTTTCCATCAACCTAAGCCAACTATCTGACAATCTCCCCCTTTGGCATTGATGGCAACACCAACATTAATGGCAACACTTAGTCAAGATAACATTCATGCTTATACTCCTCATCAATTTTTCTATATCTCCTCCTTTGACATCAATGGAAAAGGGTATCTCCCTTTGGAGTTTCTCCCCCTAAATGAACTCTCCTTGGGGTTGCTCCACCTGTCTACATGCATTTTATTTTTCTTTGTGTTTATAAGCCTCTAATTACTCTCTCTCCCTTCATATGAATAATATCTCCCCCTTTGACAAAGGGTATCACTCTAAATTCATATCGCTCATTCTTCCCTTGTGACAATCGGTCCCCTTTGAAACATGCCTCTATGCTCTCTCTCCAAGAATTTACCTTTGCATCTAATAAATCTCTCTCCCTTTGTCATCAATGGCAAAGGTATATTTCCATCCGGGGCTGCTCCCCCTAACAGAACTCTTCTTGAAACTGATCTCCCAACCTAAATTGTCCTATTTATGGTGCTTCCTCATGTACATATAAGACATATAAGATAAGCATTCATTTTGGAGTAGAAATTACTCTTAGTCTCTGGCGAAGATACCCAAAGGCTTCCCACAGTTTTGTAAAGATGTCTGGCACTTGTTCTATTGTGCCCACATATTCAACTCTGATGTTCTTCTCTGGAACCTGTTCCCGTAGAAAGTGATACTTTATTGGAATGTGCTTCGTCTTGGAGTGCATCACCGGGTTATTTGAGATACTGATGGTGCTTGTATTATCACAATAGATTGGAATGGGCTCATCATACTCAACTTGTATATATGTCAGAGTTTGTTTCATCCATAGAACCTGTGTACAACATGTTGTTGTTGCAATAGACTCTGCCTCAGCTATAGATAAGGATATTGATGATTATTTCTTGCTTAACCATGATACTAAACACTCACCCAAGTAGAACGCTACTCCACTGGTTTTTTTCGGTCATCAATGCAACCTGCCCAATCTGCATTTGTGTAGGCAATAAGTGATAGATCCTTTCCTTTTAAATACCATAATCCAAACTCTTTTGTTCCTTTGAGATATCTGAAAATCCTCTTTACTGCTAATACATGTGATTCCTTTGGTGCTTCTTGAAATCATGCCACCTATCCAACTGCTTGCATTACATCTGGTATGGATGTTGTCACATATAGTACACTACCAATCATTGACCTATATTGCCTCTGGTCTATAGACTTTGAATCATCATATTTTCTCAACTTGCAACTGGTTTTCATAGGAGTGGTAACTGGTTTGCAATCTTCCATTCCAAACCTCTTTATCATATCTCTGATATACTTAGTTTGAGAAATAAAATTTCCTTAGTTTCTTTGACATATCTAAAGACCCAGAAAGAAGGATAGTTCTCCAAGTAATGACATTTCAAATTCATTATGCATATCCTTTGCAAATTTCTAGCTTAACCTGACATTAGTACTTCCAAAAACAATATCATCAACATAAATTTCAATTAATAAAATACTACCTTGAGTTACCTTGATGTAGAGGTTGTTGTTTGTGCTTCCTTTCCATAGTTCGTAGGGAGTTTTTTCATTGTTGTTTCTGAGCATTATTTTGTTTTGAATGTGAATTGTTATATGCACTGCATGTGCCCAAAAAATATATGTCAATTTGGAATCCATTAGTATTGTTTGAGCCATTTCCTGTGTAATTATCATCCATTATGATAATGTTCCTTTGTCTATGAAACACTCTTTGAACCAATCTATGAATCCATGCTCTCGTCCACTTTCATATATATGTCCAAACCTGCTAAGTATTCTTACAAATCCATCTCTTTCCATACTGTCCAAGACTCTACTTGTGCAATTGTCCATAGTGTTGACCCATTTATCACTATACTATCATGAAGTCTTGATTAATCTATCAAACTGTACTTCTATTAACTAACTGCTTTGGATCTGTCTTCTCAAACTCTGCAAGCTGCTCGAAGGATGGTTGTTTGTTCTGTCACAGCTATCGCATAGACTCCCCCTGTCTAATATTCATATTACCTAGGAGTCTCTAAGTTGGATGGCTCAGAACAATTCTTGCTCTGATGTGTATTCATCATCATCTTCATTGGTAGATTCATCATCTCTCTGAGCTCTGACTTCTTTCTTTTTGTCTATAGATTCATCTTTCACTACAATACCTGAAAGTACAATCTCTTGAACCTGTTCCTTATTTACTTGTCCTTCTTTTCTTTCATTTATTTCCAAACCTTTCTATATCTGACATCCTTCTTTTTCTCTGTAGATTATTCTTCATCTCATTTTATTGCCAATGTTGCGATCTCTATGACCTGGTCTTTGTTCACTTGTTCTTCCTATTTTCTTATCCAAACTTTCTTATATCTGATGTCAGTGTTCTCTTTCATAAAAGTATCGATCGTGCTTCTACAATCACGAGTTATGTGTCCATAGTTATGGCATTTGTAACATTCAATATTACGTGGAGCCACATAGGAATTTCTTGCTTGAACATTTCTTTTATAATCCCTGCAATTTGCAACCTTATGTCAAAAGTTAGTACAATAAAAACAATGACCATAACATAAATTTGCATACTTGGGAGTGAATGATATTCTTTGTGGTGTAGTCCTTCTAAATTTCTGCCTTGACTGATCATGATCATGATTGAAGCTTCTTTGTTGCTTGAACATGGATGGTCTTCTTGAATATGTATCTTTATTAGTTTTCTTAGATTCTGGTTGACCATGATTCCTTCCTTTGAGTACTTCTGCATAACTCTTTATATTTTCTTCATTCTTCTTTTCTAGCAACGCAAAGTGCTTCTCTTCATTCTCTACAACTGATGTTGATGTTTTTGTCTCTTCAATGTTCTTGTTGAGCTTGACGATTTTGACTCTTAGTGTGACTCTTCTTCAAGATTCTCAACCTCTTCTTCTTTCTTCATTATATGATACTTCATGACCTCTTATGTTCTATTTTCTTCTTCAAGTTGGATTTTCAATGTAATTATTTCTTCTTCAAGTATTATCTCTTCTTGACCAAACTCTTCCTCAAGTTGGTTTAAGTCATTGGTTCTTTCCTTGAGATTATCCATCAGTATCTTTTCTCTCTTTTATGCTTCTTCCTTTTGTGTTTTTATGTTGGCTTCTAAACATTTATTTTGATATTCTAGAGTTTCTTCAATTCTTCTGGCCTCTTCTAGTTGAGCTCTTAAATTCTTGATGACCTGCTGATATTTTTTGGAACCTTGAACAATTTCCTTTTGCTTCATCAATTCTTTCTTGGATGACTTGTTTTCTTCTCTTTCTTTCTTTAGATATTCAATTGCACTGATCAATTTTTGTCTGTAATCAACTTATGCTTCTTCATACTCTTCCTCTTTTGAATCTGTCTAACATGATGAGCATCTTTCTTCTTGTTCTGTATCTACATCTTCTTTGGCATTTTCTAAATCTGCGATGGGTGAAGAATATATGTCATGTAACTTATCCCAAATTTCTTTGGTTGAAGAACATTTACCAACCTTTTCTCTTACCGGATTAGGTAATCCTTCCTAGATGAAATCCATTGCTATTTTTTTATTCGTCTTCAATTCCTTCTTGGCTGCAGTCTTTGCCCTTTTTGAACTATCATATCCTGTAACAACTGATAGCCAAATATAAAGTCCATAAGCCTGTAAAAATACTTTCTCCCTTATTCTCCACATATCATACTTAAAACCATTCTGACCATTAAACATTGGTACTCCATTCTCAGAATAATTCATGATCTCCTTCCAGTGGTTAAACTGTTTCCTGAAGGAACTGGCTCCGATACCAATTGTTGGATTACTGAGAGGGGGGGTGAATCAGTAATAGATCAATTTAATCCTTTTTAACCATATAATGCAAGTGTTATATCAGTGTAGCATTATCATCCAATAATTGCAGAGTAAATAAACAATGAACAAATGAGAAATCATACACATACACAGTACACAAGTGTTTTTACATGGAAACCCAAAGCAGGAGAAAACCACGGAATGATTTTTCTTATATGTCTTGAAGAATTACATTAATTGGAAGCACCAAATTTTGTTATTGGACTAATCAGTAAGTGCGAGCACAAACATATCTCCCTAGTTCCACCCGAAACTAGAACAAAACAAAACAGAATATAAGACTTTCCCTAAGCTCTAATTATTGAGTTTACTAGCTAACAAGAGATAGACAACATACCTTTTAAATGTCATTTCCTCTTTCCATTTCCATCCTAGATACATTCCAATTCTCCTGTGATATTAAACCTACAAGGAAACACAAGTCGACCAAAGTGAAAGCAACACAATATACTCAACAAGAACTTATGTACGTGATCAAGGAATCATACAATAAAACAAGACTAGTTTTATGGGAAAGAAACATATCGTTGTATCATATTAAATGGAAAGTGGAGAATACAACCAAATCCTTGGTGTTGCAAGGTCCCCTTTCGATGGCCCTTTTCTCTAAAACACACCTTTTCTCCATAGCCTTTCAATGAAGAAGATCCACCATGTATCTTGTAGAGCTAAAGCAAATCTCTCGAGAATAATTTGAAGTAGAACTCTCCACACAAATCTTAGCCTATTCAACCTTTAGCCTTTTCCACGAGAGATCCCTCTTTATATAGTGTGAAATAGATATGGATGAGGATATTAGGATGATCCCACAAAATCATAAAAGCGAGTAAGATCCAAACCGTTCGGAGGCCACCTCACTTTCTAGAAGATCCCCTTCTAGAACATTCGTGAAGTTTTTATTTTCCTTAGATTTTAGCATCATTGCACCCTAGGAATATGGCATACTATGGAGATGTCGCAGTCTAGCTCTAGATAAGGATGTGATGATCAAGCATCGTCGCACCCCATGCATATTGCAGGGTTTGATGACCTTCTTTAATAAGGTTTTTGAGAAAGGAAAGAAAATCACTCTCTTCATGGAGAAAGACTCTTTTATCTTTTCAGGGAACCTGAACACATGTTGTTAGTGGATCACTGGGGTGACCAAAATAATGTGTAACATAATTTCCCCCAAAGTATGAAGCTGGAACTCATGAAAACTAAAATACTTTGTAGAATGTGTGTGTCGAACAAGGAGCGCACTGATTGGGAACCTCCAAACAATCAAGCATCTACATAATAATATACCATCGTCTGAGGTAGGCATTCCCATACTCAGATTACAAAATGTCAAGTAAGTCATGGCCACTAAATATACATTGTGGATCAATGTCATTATGAATCGGCATAGCCACCAACAATACATTGTCGATCTATGCTCTAAAAGGACTCAAATTCAGACATAGCCACAAGACATACAAAGTGGATCTATGTGTCAATACAAATAATGAATACTTCATCGCAACTTAGATCAAAATCCTGAGATCCAGGGTCTTCATTTCCATTGTGCTAAGTATGAATCTAACCATGTGATTACAGGTGTCGAAGTCGAACATGGTAGAAACCACTTGATTACCGGTCAATGATGAAAATCGTTAACAAGTGCGAGGGAAATCACCATTAATGTCAATGACTCCCAAGGTACCCTATTACAATCCAACAAATGTGAATAAATGAGTTGAAGTCGAACACTCGATGGAATCTCCCAATCAGGGGTCAATGATGTGAACCCAATGTTGAAAGTGAAGAGACCTACCATTGAGACATGTAGGCTCTAAGGTACTAAATGGTTTCTAAGTCTTGTTCCCAAATAATTTGTTGAATTCAAAAGGAAAAGACTCATCACAGGAGGGCCTTGATGTATCCCCCATCAATGACACGAAATATGTAACAGATTTGAGGTAGATCAGAGTATGAAGTGATTCGAAACTGACACATGGAAGGCCGACATGGTAGAAGATTTATAACTGTAGATGGCCAACTCAATAGAAGGCTTATTTAGGTTGGACTTCTCTTGAACATATGAACGACACAATAATGGTCCTAGCAACATTGACTCAAGGAGGACCCAACATATGAACTTGTGGATGGTCAAACGAGAGACAAATAGATTTCCCAACCCGGATACAATGACGAAGGGCGGTGTCATGTTTAAGAGCAACTATTACTGCCACTAAAACAAATATAGAGACACGTTTCTTTCCCAATTCCCCCCCACCATTTTTGGTGAGTACCTCTTTAGTTTTATGCAAGCTTGAGGAGGATAACATATGCTTGTTGATGTAAGCTCATCCTTCGGACGAGTCCCTCGGAGTATGTTTAATGAACCCTAAGAAGGAGTGGTTCGATTCCATATGGGTCTTTCGATGTTTGTTTAACGAGTCCAAAGAGAGAAAACTCGGGGGTTTTAAATTTTTAGAGAGTCTGAAAAACACTTAAAGACAACTCCATCAAGTCATTTTTCATAAATTAATCTGACGAGACCAAAAAAGTGATAACCTATCGCTCATCAGATGTTTTCTTCAAATACTTTTATGAGCATGAAAAGAACAAGGTCTCTCGACAATATTTTCATGTTTAAGGAGTGTGATAAGAGATTAAAGGATACTACATAGGTTTTGTTTTTTGTGTCACCATTACGAGTTCGAAAAAATGACAAAAGACTACTTAATTACATTCTCATGGTTTCACGAGCGTGAGAAAGAACTAAGACCCTGCTCGGATTTTTTCCTGAAAAACCCTAAAAGGATCTATACATGCGACAAATATATAAAAACAAACTAAAAAAGTGAACCCTTGTTCCAACGTCTCACCTCTAGACTTTTTCAATCTGCAAAAATCAATCACTTGTAAAGTTGTTAGGACTTTAGGGTTTAGACAAAATATAATATAATATACAAATGAAAAGTAATAAAAATCAATAAAATAGGTCAAAAAACCACATTTCACTATTTCATTTGTAACTTCACCCAAACATTGCTCCAAACCCCCTTTTTACCTCAATTTTCAATTGTGGATCACGGAGTGCAGGGCTGATCATTTCACAAATCGTCTTCGCAGAAAATGTAATCTCCCTCTCCTTCATCTTTTCATGGATTAAAAATTAATTTTCATTGGTTAAAAATGTGCTTTTGGGTTGATTTTTTGAGGTTACCCATGCGTTGAGGTCGTCGCATGTGCCCTATATCAAGAACTGCGACGCTCTAGGATTATTGTAGTCAACCCTAAAGCTAGGGTGTGACAACACCGCACTATGAAAATGCACAGGCCTACAACGACTGCAACCCAAAATTTTAAAAGATGAATCCAACACGAAAAAACCTCCAGGAAAGAAAATTATGATTCTAATCTCTTTTTATGGTTCCTTGACAGGTATTTCATGGTCAAGATGTTGGAATGGCATGAACGGGAGCACAAAGAAGAATAATACTTCATCGAGAATGACCCGTGAATGGTTATGGCCCTTCATCATTATGGGTTGTTGAAATTCTTCAAGATTCGGGGCATGAGGGCCCAACTGAGACTACTGGAGTACTTAGTTCACATGTGGGATGTGAACGAGTAAGCATTTCATGTGGGTGCCCACACACTCACCATAGATATCGAGGATATCTATTTCCTAACAAGACTATCTCACCATGGATCACGGGTGACACTTACATGTAGTAGGGGTGGCGATGAGCCTATGAACCACTACATCAATCAACATTGTTTGTCAGGTACCCAAAAACATAGTGGTAAGGTCACTATCAGGGATGTTCGAGACTTGCCTCTCTGGACTATCCTCTATACTATTATGTACATGGCAGGGAGTGCAGCTCCCCACATGGCTCTACAGAGCCATTTTCAGTATGCATTGGAGTGTATGGAGCCCCGAGTCTTCAACTGGTGTGAAGGGGTCCTCAAAATTATGAAGAAATAACTTACCAAATGCAGAAGTGGTGGATTGAAACAATTCGGATACAAGTCTATTTTGGTATCCTTCTTCCTAGAGAGGGTCCTAGTCTTATGCTTGTAGGTAGAGTGGCGTATACCTGCTCCACGTGATCCGAGGATGAAGAGGTGGGTAGACCTCATGGCCCGACATGGAGGCGGTCACATTGTCAGGTATAACGATGTCTTCTTCAAGTGGCTGAGGACTCAAATTCTCATGGTCAATGATTATGCCTACATCGGGTTAGATTTCCATGGAGATCCAGACCTAGCTCTTCCCGAAGGTTCCCAGTGGGGGGACATAGGTGAGAAGGAAATTTTGTTTATATAATTTTTTTGTTATTTTTAATGATATAAAATATTTTTTATGTTGTTTATCCGATGACTAATTGAGTGCTCTTCGATGATGCAGATGTGGGACCTTATCGTCCTCCAATTTCATCCCCTATCCAAAGGTAAGGGGAGAGAAGTGTCATAGTAGGAGTAGCTTCTGTAGATCTAGAGGCCATAGAACAAAATCTAGAGGGGCTCACAATGAATGTCCCTGATGCCACAATAGATGAGATTCCTAGGCATTACCAATGCCACACAGTGGGCATGTCTCCATCCATCAGTCGACTACCCCATAGAGTAGCACGGGAAGTCGCGTATTATAGCAAGCAACATCTGTGATTCTCTATTGTATATGAATCCATGTGCTTCACATTTTTTACATTTTGGTCTTCAGACAAAAACACTTTTTTGTGAACTTTTATCGTTATTAATATGGGGCTCCTACCGGCTTACTTGTTTTATGTACAAAAATGTGATTGGATTTTATAAATGTTTCAAATGTCTATCTAACACATAATTAGCCAATTCATTTGTTAATGTATTTAGACTTCTAGGAAAGTGTTGATATTCAATGTAATCAAAATGACGTTCCAAGAGGCCAATTCATAAATATACCCTTAACAAAGTAGGACTCTGGATAGACCAAACGTTACTTAATTGTAAGACTACTAACTGTGAATCCAATCATACAATAAGATGGTGGATTCCAAGTGAAACAACGTCAGTCAATAATTCGATAACTGCACTGTATTCCATGATATTGTTGGTTGCACGACCAAGGAAAACACCATGTAGAGTGATCAATTCATCCGTAGGTGCATAGATTGCCCAAGCAACATATGCTAAATTTTGAGTAATACGACTAGCGCCATCAGCGAAGCCAATGTAGGGTAGTGAAGACACCAACATCTGGAAACCAAGCACAAATGCAAGGTAAGCAGTCAAAAGGTGGAACCAAACAACGAAAAAGCACACAAGAGTATGATACACTAAAAATACACAACACTCATGCAAAAATTATTTAAGCACAATACTTCTTCAAGTAAAGCCCATTTCTAGGTTCACTCAAAGGGACTCCATCAGAATCTACTAGCTCATAATCTCCCTTCTCCAACACTCGTTTCACAATATAAGGACCCTGCCACATGGGCTCGAATTTACCGGCCCCTAGCAAATCACGATATTGCTCGTATAGAATAACTAGATCACCCTCAGAAAAAACACGTGGTTTGACATGCTTGTCATATTGGGATTTAACACGCTTTTTCTGAGTTTCAATAACTAAGGCAACATCATGATGGGTTTCATCTAATTGCATCAAATACAAAAGATGTTCCTCTTCAGTGTAAGTGTTAGGGAGAAGTTCGATAGCTAGTTTCAAAGATGGTATCTCACATTCAATCGGAAAAATTGCTTCAATACCATATACTAACTAGAAAGGTGTGACTCTCGTGGTAGACTTAACGAATGTCCGATAGGCCATAATGTCGAGAACAACATCTTGTGCCAATTTGACTTATGAATTCCTACCATATGTCAAAGAATAGTAGTGAGAACTTTGTTAATTTCTTCAACCTGGCCATTGGCCTGCGGATAATAGGGGGTTGAGTTTTCATGGCGAAGATCCAACTTTTCAGTAAGTTCAGAGATCATAAAATTGAGAAAATGACTCCTGTGATCAATAACAATGGCTTGAGGGACACCAAATATAGTAATGATATGATTGAATATGAACAACGTTGCAGTTTTCCCAGTGTTATCGAATGTATGCATTGCCTCGGCCCATTTAGTGAAATAATCCACAGCTACAATAATGTATCCATGCCCCTCGGATGAGTGACAGTTACATGTCATGAATTCAATGCCCCATTTGGCGAATGGACCAACGGAAATTACAGGGTGAAGAAGAGTAGGGTGAGATCGGATCTTATTGTTATAATTTTTACAAGCATGGCATTTCTGGACTACAGTAATGCAATCTTTAAAAAACGAAGGCCAAAAATAACCGGCTCGTAAGATATTTTGGGTAGTGGCATACCCAAACATATGACCGCCACATGCTCCAGAGTGATATTCATTCAAAGCTTTCTCAACTTCATCGTAGGTGAGACATCGTTGAAATATGGAATCAATACCACGGCGGTAAAGGGTATCACCAAGGATGATGTATTGATGGGCTTGATACCGTATACGACAACTATATGTACTAGAAATATCAGGCCAGAAAGTTTGGGTTTGGAGATAGATGATAATATATCCATACCATACGTCATCAGAACTGATCAGAAAGAGGGATTCGTCAGGGAAGGAATCATTTGCCACATTTTCTGTCTCAGTAGAGGGAAGGTCACATATCAATTCGGAAAAAACCAAATACTTCTTCGACTTGGCACGTTCAAACTCCAAATCAAACTCCTGGAGAATAACTGTCCATTTAGAGCACTTTCCCCCCAGCAATTTTCCAGTAAGGATATGTTCCATGGGGTTGCAATAGGAAATTATTTTGGTTTTCTGTAATAAGATGTAGTGACAAAAACGTTGAACAGCTTGAACAGTTGCCAAGGCCAATTTATCCACATGTAAATATTTGGTTTCGGTAGTCGTGAGACTTTGACTCAAATAGTATATCACATGTTCATCGTGTGAATCATCCTCTTGGACTAAGACCATAGCAATGGTAGAGTCCGAAGCAGCTAAGTACAGGAAATAATCTTAGCTATAGTCAGGGGGAAACAACAGTGGTGTACGGGTTAAGGCAAGTTTCAAAGCTTCAAAGGCATTATTTGCAGTATCGTCCCATACAAAATTGTAACCTTTCTTGAGGAGCCGAGTAAATCCTTTCGTTAATTCAGCATAATTGGGAATGAATAGACGTAAAAATTTTGCCTTCCCTTGCAAACTTTGGAGTTGGTGTAGCATGGAAGGAGGAGGTAAATTAAGAATAGCCTCAAAATTCAAGGGGTCTACTCGAATACCATGTATAGACACAATAAAACCAAGAAGTCGATCAGATTTCACACAAAAAACACATTTGTGTGGATTCAAACATATGCGATAATAACAACAACGTAGGAAAATGGCCCGCAAATGTGTCAGGTGATCTTGACGACACATGGAATGCACCGGTAGATCGTCTAGATAGGGTTGTATGATGTGCTTAATGTCATGAAAAGCGTAAGACATAGCGCGTTGAAAGGTCGCACCAACATTTTTGAGACCAACGGGTATTTTCTGGTAGGAGAAGGTTCCCCAAAGGAAAATAAAAGCAGTCTTGTGTTGATCCATTGGTAAAATATTAATTTTATTATAGCCAAAGAAATCGTCCATCAAGGAGAAGATTTCACTCCCGACACAGTCGTCAACGATCTAGTCAACGAAAGGGGTTGGATAATTGTCCTTAGGAAAATCTTTATTTATATCCCTATAATCTACACAAACATGGATCGTTCCTTGTTTCTTATTTACTGGAACAACATTGGATACCCAATTAGTCAAATCCACGGGATAGACAAAGCCAACTTTAAGAATTTGTTCAATTTCAAGCTTGATAGCAGTAGCTTTGGGTGGATGTATTGGGCGAAGTCTCTGTCAAATGGGTTTAGCATCCAGATAAGTCTTAATATCATGCACAACAATATAGGGATCAATACCTGGCATTTCTTCATAACTCCAGGAAAAACCTCACAGAATTATTGAAAAAGGGCTTTATAAGTGGGAACCTCATCAATAGAACATGAGGCACTGATATGAACATTTTCCATAACTCTGGGTTTAATCGATATGTCAATAGGAACGGTAAGTGAAATATTTCTCAAGTTACCTTCATACAAAACATCATGTGTTGACTCAGGAACAAACGAAATAACAACAACAGTCAACGGAGTCGAAATCCATTGGTAGCTCTCTATGGTATCACATTCTAGGAAGAGGATATAACGATGATGCCCATCATCCCATGGAGTATCTTCCATAGACATGACTGACATGATCATCTCATCAGTAGGAAATATCACGTAGAATGGATCAGGAGATGTATCGCAGAGAGAAGGAGGAGAAGGAGTTGTTGATTGAATAGCTTGATAAGCTAATTCCACCGGACTTAAAGGCATCTTGTCATCATAACGGAGATAATCACTAGAGTTAGGTACTATCCACGGGTCATATGACTCAGGGGTTTCACGAACATCGGTTGAGATCATGTTAATTGAAGAGAAAAAAGGAGGAGGAGTATCAGGTGGTGGAATAGGAAAAGTACCCATCAAGGTGGAATCTTTTAAAAGACCCACGCCGACATTCTCATAACCGAGAGGTGTTTTCGAGATAAAAGGAATGTTGCTAGTACATGAATTGGAATTAAAGAAGGCCAGTTGGTCAATAGTAATGACATTTCCTTAGTGCAGGAAATGTAACATGCAGAAAAGGGTAGACACAACTGTGCGCATGGAATCTATCTAGCTATGTCCAAGTAGAAGATTATAATCAAGAGGTACATCAAAGACCTCAACCTCTAAATTGACCGATTTACCTTCTAACGTAATAGACAACAAAGGAAGAACACCGTAAGGTTTAAAACTTGTACCATTGAAGGCCTTAAGAGTATTGTGTGACTCAGTAAGGTCAGGGGAGCCAATAGCTTTCCAACAAGTAACGGACATAACACAAATCGAGGCTCCTTCATCAATAACGGTTCGACAGATATTCTTGTTTTCCACAACAACTTGGATCTAAAACGCTAATTGAGGAGGAAGCCTTTGAATATGATCTTCCAAGTCAAAGATTATCAAATTGGTATTGGTATGATCAATTCCACCAATAGCTTTTAACAACGCCTTCCGTTGAGTAGGAACACTTTGAAGGACTTCGAGATCCGACATTGCAAAGGGTACTTGCGCAAGGTCTTCTACAATGTTGTAGTTTTGGGCAACATGTGCGTGAGGATTAAACGAAGACTTTCAAACAACACCCTTGGGAGGAGGATGAAGAACTGTATCTAGGCCCGGTCATTTGAGATGAAGAGGACCATTTGGAGGTGAAGTTGGGGGAGGAGGTTGAACCAACGAAGATGGTAAATAATCAACTTTCTCTTTCTAAAAAGAATAATCTTTGGTTTGAGTTGCAACTGCAACTTCGTTCTTCTTGGAGTCACCAGTACGCATAAGGACATAAGAAGTGGTAGAAGGAGAAGCTTGGTCATGAATGACCAATTGGGCCTACTACTGAGAAGGAAACAGTTGTGACAAGACAGCAGGTGTAGAAGGCTTCCCAATCCCTTGCAGGAACTTAGTAATCTTAGCGCATTGTGGACAATCTTTCGTATAATGGTCGTCACCACAGATAAGGCAAGGGTAACGAGGTTTAAGTTTATCTTTGTCATCAGAGAGTTGTGTTTTGGGCTTCTCAGATTGTTGATTAGTATTTTTTTCCTCCTTATTCTTACCCTTCCCTTTCTTTTTATTTTGATTTTTACCGGTAGGTGTAGATTGAACCGAATTAACTTCAGAAGTTTTACCAGAAGAAGGAGTAGGAGTAGGAGTATTTTGTACATTAGAAGTGGTAGACTTGGGATTGGTATGACTAGTGTGTATAGACTGAGTCTCAGCATGAAAGGTTCCAATCACACCATCGCCGGCATGAGAAGCTACTGGAGGTGTTGGGGTCGGATTTGTGGAAGGACGAGGAGCTTCAAGGATTAAGTCATAAAGCATGCCCATTTGTGAATAAACGAGATATAAATACTAAGCACAACTAATTGATTGCTCTTTAGTGACAACACCACCCATGACAACATCATGGGCTATAGGCCCAATGAGTGATTTGGTAAACCACTCAGCCAATAGTTGATCAGGAAGGGGAACTTTGATTAAACGTCTTCTCCTCCTCCATTCATGGATATGATCATAAATATGAGTGGAAGAAGATTGTTTAATAGAAATCAAAATTTTGGTTCATGTCTCATATGTTAATAAGGCCATGGCTAGGGTATTGAATTCATTAAAGAATCCTCGTGGTAACTCAATGTACCATTTTGTTGCCAAACCTGTGAGAGTTTGTTGGAAAAGTTGTAATATTATGGAGTCACCCATCAATGAGTTGGACAAACACAAAAGATGGAAATTCGTGACATGATTATTTGGGTCTTCTCCTGATCGACCGTAACAATTAGGAATGTCAGATAGTAATTTGGCTGGTATGACGGGCCAATAAGGAGAATGCAAAACATGATCATTCAAAATCCTAGATAAATCTGGTAAATCCAAAGTGGAAAGGAAAGGAAACTGTCTATTCACTTGAGGAAACTAGTATTTTTGAGGAGGAAGTCTCGTAGGTATACCAGTAGGACCATAAGCAGTTTGTAGATAGTTAAAAAGTCTTGACAGATTCGGTTGTGGAGGGTTTTGATTAAGATTAGGTACGTTCCCTTGGAAAGGAACATTAGACTGAAAATTTTGACCCCAAGTAGGATTCATAGAACTTGGATATGGTTGACCGAGATTAGGAGGTACAAAATCATTAACTTGAGGATGTTCCCCCCCAGACAGTTGTTGATTCCCTTGGAAAGGAAGATTCCAAGGTTGATATCATAACACGGGTATATTTTTTCCATAAACTAGGTTATTGACTCCAACTTGAGGTTTCCCCCCAAGTTGAGGTTGTCCCCCAATCTGAGGTTGACCCCCAAATTGAGGTTTCCCCACAACTTGGGGTTGACCTCCAACAAAAATCTGAAAACCAGAAGTGACAGAATGACTGGTGCCTCCAACTGGATTGGAGCCACTAGGGCCAAGACGAGTATATCCTCTAAACAAAGGTGGAGGAGGAATGTAAGTCCCCCTGGAGAGAACCTGGATAGGTGTAGGAACAAATTGACTAGCAACATAATACCCAGGAGGATAAAAAATTCCAGACTCTCTGGATGGATTCTAGGTAGGAATATCCATGGAAGTATTTAAAGTGTTATACCCAGGGGGAAGTGACAGATTTGGTCTAAGAGGAAGTGGTGTTCCAATAGGAGCTTGAGTGATAACCACATTTCCAACAGAAACAGTCGTAGCTTGGGGGACCATAGTAGAATGGGCCATCTGGAGAGGAAGAATTGAGTTAGAACCAACCAATAATTGGTCTAAAACTGTGGTGACATTATTGGTAGTGCCAGTAAAATTATCTAAAGGTACCGTATAGGTAGCAGATGTCTCAGGCATTTGTGATGCCATAGGTTGATTAGACCTCATTCCTAGTGTGCCAAAAAGATTGTAAACTGAAGAACGGGCAGAGCTAGGATTAAAAATTCCAACAGTGTGAGTCGGAGTTCTAAATGATTCACTTTGAAAAAGTGGATCGTCTACACCATATCTTGCATTAGGTCCAGTAGGTACTTCAGTATTCTCAACAAAAACAATTTCTCCTAACGAGTTCATCTAGGGAAAATGCGTATCTCATCTAATACTCAATACCGTATTTGGGGGAAGTCTGAATGCCTCTAAAGAATATGAAACAATTCGGAATCCTTCTAAAGAGTGTGAACTTCCAACCTCAGAAGCTACTTCGTTATTGACTGCTCCCTCAAGAGATCCTTCTGGTGAGTTAGGAAGCAAAGGGAGGTATCCCTTGCATCCTATGTGAACAGCGAAGGCCTATGTTGGCCGAACCAAATAAAGAACGAAAAAAATCTATGGCCAACTAGAGAAACAAACAACACTCACTAATAAAATCTAGAAATCAAACCAAGCAAACAAACCTTCTTATTTCGAAGTCACTAGTTGGTGATGAAATCCAACGTCGCGAAATCAAGACAAGAAGGGGCTGGGATAAAGCGGGTGGAAAAGTTACATTGACGACCTGCTTAATGGACTTACACCTTGGTGCAAGTTCCCACACATAATCGTGGGTATACCCTCCAAGGAGCCCGAGTGAGTTTGGACAACGTTGATTCCAGGTACCGTGAAGACTTGCCCCTCCACAGTCACCTCGTGTAAAGACCCTAAAGAGATAGGCTACTAAGGTTACCAACTACAACAATGATGTCTGGGGAAATAATCGACAGTCTGATCCACGCGCAAAGGCATGTTATCTAGCCTGAAATCAACTTGAGAAGCTCCCACACAAAATCGTGGGTATGTTCTCAAGTGACCCCCAATAATACACGCAATCTCTACACTAATACCAACAAAGAAGGGTGAGTAACTCTGCCAGTCCTAATGTGACCTCATGATTGACCCTTGTGTTAGAAGGGCTTCCGATGACAAAATGTAGCAATTGGATTTCAACTCTCCCTATCACAAGATACTATTGTGTTTTTTTATGCTTTGGAGAGTGTGTCTTACAACCTATTCCAAATCGCTATCCTAGCTAATGTTGGTGAAGAGAATTTCTAGAAAATAAAAGTTGCTAATAAATTTTAAAATTACGTTGTATTTTAAAGGCTGTTGTTTACTCAAAAGGGAGATGGAAATGAAACTGATGATGTTGTGACCTTGACCCAATAAAATGAAAGAATAGATGAATGGGCAATATTTCAATTCGATGAACTCTAATTACAGTAGGGAGAAGGTATCCCTTTCGAAGTACATATACTACGAATTGCAATTTCTCAATTTCGAATGGACAAAACTCCAAATAATCATAAGCTACGAAATTTTCCAATTTCTCTCTTTAACAAATATGTCAAATGAAAGAATTTTCTTGTGAACAATTACTAAAAAGAAGAAGTGATTTTAGTCCTTTATTTTTCAAATCAGATCAGAGATATAACGAAGAAAAAGAAAGCGTAATGCAAGAAAATCAAGACATTCTCAACACAATTCCTAAATCAAAACTCATAATATAGAAAAAAATGAAAATGATAAGAAAGCCTTTTGTCAAATGCAAACAAAAATGTCTCTCAATCAATAAACAATCTGGAAAGTAAAATAAATCCAAAACTCCAAACAAATCAAAGGCCCTTTGTCAATCAAGCACTCAGGACCAAGATCCAGATATTATATCCTTGTGACAAAGATCAAAAGAAAAAACTTTCAAAATTACAAAGACAAACTTTCAATCCCTAAAAACCAATAAAATGCAAGTTTTAAACTCATAAATCAATCAAACACTAGTATCATAAGTTCATCCCTGGCAATTGAGGCAAAACTGGGTGAAAAAATACAAATTGGCTCACTACAACAATTCCTACAAGAATCGTTGCAGGCTGACAATGGGGTACAGTGCGACGAGCTAAGGTCGTCGCAGACTGCCAATAGAGCACAGTGTGACGTTGCCACACTGGTTTGTACAAGCAGGGTACGACGTATGAGGGTCATCACATGCTTCCTATATAGTACAACGTGACGATCTCTGTAACTAAGGAAAAAATGGAAGAAAGACAAAAAATCTAACTGAACTTTCAGACCCAGGGAGTCTAGATGGATTACCCATAGAATCAGAGAACGAATTTGACAAGAAGAAGGCAGGCTAAAAGAAAATAAGAAGCAAAAAACCAAAAGAAAGTTGTATCCCCAGTATGGTCGCCAATTTTGTTATTGGACTAATCGGTAAGTGCGGACACAGACAGATCTCCCTAGTTCCACCCAAAACTAGAACAAAACATAACAGAATATAAGACTTTCCCTAAGCTCTAATTATTGAGTTTCCTAGCTAACAAGAGATAGACAACATACCTTTTAAATGTTGTTTCCTCTTGCCATTGCCATCCTAGCTCTGTTCCAATGCTCCTGTGATATTAAACCTACAAGGGAATACAAGCCGACCAAAATGAAATTAACACAATATACTCAACAAGAACTTATGTATGTGATCAAGAATCATACAACAAAACAAGACTAGTTTTATGGGAAAGAAACATATCGTTGTATCATATTAAATATAAAGTGGGGAATACAACCAAATACTTGATGTTGCAAGGTCCCCTTTCGATGGCCCTTTGCTCTAACCCACACACCTTTTCTCCATATCCTTTGAATGAAGAAGATCCACCATGTAGCTTGTAGAGCTAAAGCAGAGCTCTCAAGAATAATCTGAAGTAGAACTCTCCATACAAATATTAGCCTATTCAACCTTTAGCCTTTTCCATGAGAGATCCCTCTTTATATTGTGTGAAAGAGAGATGGATGAGGAGATTAGGATGATCCCATCAAATCAGAAAAGCGAGTAAGATCCAAACCATTCGAAGGCCACCTCACCTTCTAGAAGATCCCCTTCTAGAACATTCATGAGGTTTGTCTTTTCCTTAGCTTTTAGCATCGTTGCACCCTAGGCATATGGCAGCCTGCAGAGACATTGCAGTATATCTCTAGAGCAGGATGCGACGATCAAGCATCGTCGCAACCCATGCATATTGTAGGGTGTGACGACCTTCTTTAATAAGGTTTTTAAGAAAGGAAAGAAAATCACACTCTTCATGGAGAAAGACTCTTTTATCATTTTAGGGAACATTAACACATGTTGTCAGTGGATCACTGGGGTGACCAAAATAATGTGTAACAACTTCCTTTTTTTTCCATCTGCAACTGGAAGGAGGCTCCAACCCCCTAGTTTCTCAGGCTAAAACTTGAGGGAAGCTCCAACTCCTCAATTCTATGGCTACAACCAGAAGGAAGCTACAACCCCCTATGTTCTATGGCTACAACCAGAAGGTGGCTACAACCACCTGTCCTTGCCCCGTCCAACCACCCTGACGTATAAGTAGAATGATAGAACCATTGTCACACTATCACTGTGAGATATACTGATGTAAACCTACACCAAACAACATGTACCAATAACATGAACCATGCATAAACCTGTACCTCAACCTATAATCAACTTGTACCATAAACAAGTGTATCAACCATGCACCAACCTATACAAATAACATGTCACAACAACCTGTCCAAACGACCCATCACAACAACCTATCTCATCAATCTTATCAACCAAATCAGATCTACTCACCAATATCAATCACTAAGACAACTCTCAAATATGTGCATCAACCAAGCATAACACTACAACTCATAATCATCACCAAGATCAATATGTGCTTCTAATAATATACCAATACAAGTATGCTACAT
>ML810033.1:74256-90510 GCA_009831015.1 Picea engelmannii
GGGGTGTGGGCCCATAACCTGTTAGAATATAGAAGATTGTGCTCGTTTTACCATTGACGATACCCTCGTCACCCAACCATAGGCCGAAGCCACCCTCCGAGCACCTTGACCTTGATAGAGAAGAGAAACCTGGTAGTAATCCAATAGTCAAGAGAGGCTAATGCACCAGGCAAGAATAGAAACCAAGCTGATCAGATAATCCCACCCAGAGGCTAGCGCACGCCTTCCCAAAAACTTGCGCACAAGCTGCAACTGCACCTGCGCAGATCCAATTCTCTCTGCAACTGCTGTGATGTGAATAATGAGAATTGGCGCCATGTATTTATAGTAGTCTGGGTAGTTTTACTGGGGCCGACTTCTCCTCCTGGGTACTAATAAATTCATATTAAATATATTTCTGTAGCCGACAACTTGTCTAGGGTTTCCTTTACTTCTTTGCTTCCTTCCGGAGTATTCTAATCTCGTCATAGGTCAAAATAGAGGTTCATACCTCCCGAAGCTACCATAATATTAACAGTTACACCTGCTTGTTCATTGCTCGTTTGCTCAAAATCTTTGGCAGTTTATTACTACAACTTTTAGTCTAAACACTTCCTGAAGTGGTAGCTCTATTTCTAGTTGTTTCAACACTTGGTCAAAACAGGAGAAAACTTTAATTTTCTTCCCTCGCTGGTCTGTTGGTTTATCTGGCTTGAACAAAATTCATGCATATTTGATTCTCGCACTCCATCTTTACAGGGGGTTGTCATTAAAATTTAGGGTTTTTTGGAAAACTCTATTGGAAGGAGGCCACAAAAAAGAAAGATTCCCAGATTTAAAAAGACACTTGCTATAACTTTGGATTATATAGCCTAGTTTGATGGAGCGGCCCAAGTAAATGGCCTCTTGAGTGGGGCTGGGGGAATTATAAAGCAATCTGGAAATATTAATTATAGGTGGACTCTAAACTGTGGACCAAGCACAAACACTCAGGCAAATCTCTTGGGAGTGTGAGCATCTTTAATCTTGTCTACCCGGTTGGACATTGAGCAATTACAAATCCTGGGAGATTAAAAAATCGTGATAGATTGGATGAATAATAGGGGGACTCTTCAAGTCTCCTCATTAATGGGTTGGATGGATCAAATTCGGGCATTAAAAACTTCTTTCAACAGTATCAATTTTTCTCACATCTACAGGGAGGAAAATGAGGAGGCAGACACCTTGTCAAAAAAAGCGCTTCAAATTCCAGAGGGAAAGATCCAATTCAACAAATGGATCAATGGTCACGAGGGACCCACTCACTTTTTGCATCTCTTTTTATGAAGGTTTTAAAAGCCACATTTTGATAGTTTTGCTATTTTGTAGGCCTTGGGGGCCCCTCACTCTAGCTTTTATATGCATCTTTTCGATCTTGAAAAAGCTTTGTAAGAAGTAATGTTTGATATTAAAGCAATTGAAGGTCTGCTATTAAAGACTTTTCTTTTAGAAGTGCCTCTGGAGATGGATGTAAAATGACATATATTTTAATATATTGAGAAATGTTTTGCTCGTAAAAAAAAAGTTACATGTGCAATATCTATATTAGTATTTTCACTTTTGCTTATTGGAAATAGATAGGGTAAAGAGTCTAATCGTACTATTTTTTGGACTATATTTCTCACTCCACTTTTGATTCAAATTTCCTTGTATATCTCATTGAGAACAATGTTATGGCTTTGATCACCTACTTTATATAAAGGGGTATAGATCACAGCTAGATACATGATATCTATTAGAAGGAAGGGGATAAAAAAAAAGTTACATGTGCACTTGATTTTTGCTATTGGTTACCATAACAGTTGTGGTTGATATTATTTGGCTAAAATTTTTGCCATGTGTACACAATTATATATAATATAATGAGTAATTTTATGTTGGAAAAAAAAGTTATAAATGCACTTAAATTTTTTAGAGATTTTGCTAAATTTTCTATATGTTGATGTGAACATCAAAAATCTCTTTTTTACAATTTGAAAATTTGAAACCTTATTCGTTAGATTAAAAAGTTATCCTCTTCAAATATGCAATGTCCATTTTCATGAGAAATAGTAGATGGGTTGAATGTAAAATGTTATTTTGAATCATGTTGTTTATATATATATATATATATATATATATATATATATATATATATATATATATATATATATATATAGATAACTTTTTGTTTTCATGTTCTTAAAGTATCTTGTTATATTTTTTTTTGTGTTTAAGATAATTTAAATTACAAAAATTAAGTAAGACTTTTTTTCCACAAGAAAATTGTTCATTATATTTATATAATGTATGGTATTTCCAAAATTACATGATTGCTTCTCAACAATGGAAGCTATATCACCATTCCAAAATTTACAAAATAGACTATCTAGATGTGTACTCAGACAACTCAGATTTGAAGCTTCGAATTCCCTTCTTTCTGACTCGAAGTGATTTTACAAGAGCGTTAGACATGAAACTAAAGATTGTATTATGTCCTTGAGCAAGTTCAAAATATAAACAAAACAAGTTACTGTAGCATCTCTGATTGCCTCTAAAAAAGATTTAAAAACAATGTCGGTCCCGCTTGGCCATCTTTCCACTAATGGTAAGTTATTTTCCCCTCTTGCTCCTGTAGAGCACGCTTGGAAAGTAGGTCAACCTCCATGTTTAATTCCCGGTAAATGTGTGTGAAGTTGATTTGAGTATACCCCTTGATGAGCTCAGTAATTATGTCTTTCCAACATTCCAGGGCTAAGACTTGTAGTTTGCCTTTATTATTTAGCCAATCTATAATAATTTTGGAGTCTCCCAAGATTTGCAAATCCAAAATGTGAAGTCTAGTAGCCAGGGTGACTGTTTCCCAGCCGCCAAGAAGTTCAAATTTAGTATTTTTGCCAGCTCCACAGTTGTAGGTCCACTTAAAAATTGTGTGATCGACAGTCCTAATCAGACATCCAGCTCCACATTGTTGACCAAAGTTTTGTGCTGCTCCATCAAACCAGGAAGTTGTCCTTCCCTGTTGTAAAGTAGGCTGTAAAAATCTTTGTATTGGTTCTTTTTGTGTCTTGGCACACTCCATTCCACCCATAATCTTGTAATAAATTGTATGGTTAAAAGGATTATGTTGTTCAAAGATAGTCTTGTTGCGCTCCAACCAAATATGCCAACTGACCAGGGATGGGAGATGTGGATACAAAGACTCCTCCTTTGTCCATTCCTCCAAACAAATGCTTAGGGAGGGTCCCACACAAGAAGTCCTAAGCTTCAACGTTGTTATGATTATGCTCCAAACCTGTTGAGTAAATGTACAATTAACAAAAAGATGTGTTACAGATTCAGAGTCCAACCGACACAAGTGACAGATGTTCGGTCCTTCCCATCCACGATGTTGTAGGTTGTCCCAGGTCAATATTTTGTTTGTTGTTGCTAGCCAAGTGAAGAGTTTGATTTTTTGTGGGATATTCTAGTGCCAAAAATTCTTCTTCCAACTAGTGCACTTTTGATTCCATATATTTGATGTTAATGCCTCATATATATTTTTTACAGTAATTTTCCCATATCTATCTCCCCCATTCCAAAGTAGCTCATCAGCCTGGTCCTGTAGTTGAATCCCCACTCCATGAAGTGCCATGCAATATCGATGCCATTCCGCTTCCATATTCCCCGATAGACTGAGGTCTGTGCAATCCTTCCACTGAGTAAAGACGGTTCCCCAGATTGTAGTTCCCTTGGCCTGGAAGAGGACAAATATATTCTGTTGGTTTAATACAACAAGGAGCTCCTGGGATAGGTAAGCAGAGGACCCCAACCCCAATAATGCGTCTCGTCCCAAGTGAACAAAGTGGCCCGACCCTAGTTTCCAACAAAGCCAATGCTAGATAATATGTAAGGATTTCATAAGCAATTTCCAGAACTGGGAAGCATTAGGTGAATTTGAGCTTGTTTGTCTGAGCCAGGACGAAACCGAACTGTGTGGGAGATATTTCCCAAACTCTGTAAGACCTTAAAAGAGCACTAAACTTTGTATTGATGTTCTATAAGGAGAGTAATGCTCACATGCCTATTTGAAGGGGCAACTTCCAAATGAGCAAAGTTCCAATACAATGATAATTCTTGATAAAAGGCCATTGGGTCATAACTTGATTGGTGGGGAAGATTGTTTGTTAACCCCACCACTTGGGTTCAAACCCTGTAGTGACATGTTGGTCTAAAGTGACTTTGTTGAAAAGGTAGGGGCCTCAATAGTATCAAGGTAGGGAAGTTTCAACCTAGGCTAAGTCACGAGTTTTTGATATATGTGAATTGCAGGTTGTTGCATATATCCTAAGGGGTATAGTGATAACTAGTTGATTTGATCCTAGACCTAATCTAGGTTTGTGATCAATCCCCCTAATCCCCCAAAAAATTAATCCTTGGCAAAATATTACATAACTCTCTATATTTCTAAATAGTTTCTATCTACCCCAAATCCTAATCACCAGTGGTCCCTACATTAATGACTAGACCATATTGCATTAATTAAATGCTAACTACCTAATGGACCTAGTTCACATTACATTAAATGACCATTATATATATCTTATCATAACTATAATGGTTCCTTAGATCCATAGAACTAGGAAACATTAGGTGAACTGGAACTTGTTTGTCTTAGACCCACTCAGACTTATTATATATAGTTCATCAACAATTGATTCATTAATACTCTTTGCTAAGTTAGTTAAGCACTCGTTTGTAAACAATAAACATTAACTTAAAAATTATAGTGATAATAGACATGTTACAAAGTGAGATTTGAATATGAAAGAAGAAGAGAAAATAACAACTTTTCTTCACAACTATTAAAATTACACTCAATCAACAACTATTTTTAAACTAAATATATATACAATCTATATTAAATGAAACTACGTATTCACAATCTAGGACACATTTATCGTACATAACATGTTACTTTATTAATGAATATAATATTTAAAATAATTTCAAAAAATAAATCCAAAAAATAAAACAAGGATGAGCAACATCAAAACCAAAACCATTCAAATAAACAAATAAAAATGCCACCAAAATAAATCCAAAAAATAAAACAAGGATGGGCAACATCAACTCAAACGTGTATGGGTCACTATCCTCACCCATGATGGCTCTCGCCCATAGGAAGTTTGAAGTAAATTCTCACAATAATTGGGAAGTTGGAACTGGGAGGGTGGATTGGATTACGTTACCTGGGAATACCCCCACCATCCCCATAATAGAGCAATCTTGGAATATAAACTTTGGTCAATGTGACCTTTGAAAAATAAATTAGTTATAAAATCAAACGTATAAATCACGCCCATACCATAGCATACCATCACGTGGGTATATTATTAAAAAGCACTAGAGAACGAAGTACCTCCGCCGCAACCGCCGGCCATGGTCAGAGAAAGGTGAAAAATATTTTAAAATATAATAAAATTCAAATTGAACCCACAGTGCAAATCAGCCACGTGAAGAGACACGTCATTTAATGTTACGGATAACCTGTGGGGACAGGTCGGACTTAATTACGGAGGTTAAGAAACGTGGCGTACTTTAACTTCACACCGTGGTTTCTTCGTCCCTGCTGCCGTGAGTCAATGTACCATTTAATGTTATTTTTAAATACACTGCCCATTCATTCGTTCATGGTGCTACTGTTTCTTTTGGGCAGGCCAGGAACTTTTCTGCGGTTTTTTCACATCCTTTTCCATGACTCCTTGGCGTGTCGGTGTTCTTCGTATGCATTGACATAGGATGTTTCCCTGAAGTCTCTGCTGAATATGCAGATTAAGTTTACTTCTTGTTTTATGGAGAGTTCAAAAGGCTTACTTACGTCCTAAGTTTTGCATATTGGTGACTTGTTTCAGAGGCAGAAAATTGCGAAGGGTCAATTGGGTTTCCCCTCTTCCAGGTTTGTTGCAGAGAGCTTGGTCTCAAATCCTCATATTTACAACTTTTTATGCAGATTTATTGTTGTTGAGATTATATCATTTGACAAAAGGAAGAGAATGCATAGATCTGTGGGTGGCGGCCAGTCTTAATGATTTGTTTCTGAAATTGACTTTTTGGCCGGTGCAAGATTTCTTGTTCGTTCTGTAATAGCGGAGATCTGCTGTAGGCAGAGGTTATACTTCCTGTTTCTTTTCTTTGAATTTCTTATGAGTGGTTTTCTCAACTTGTTAAATAGTGGAGGTTGGTTCTGTTTTTGCTGGTGGTTTTCTCAACTTGTTATATGATCCAAAACTATTGATGTTCACTGAGATAATCTCAGCTCTATTTCACATAACTATGTAGGAAGTGACCATGGAGTTCACTTCTTGCTGTTAGCTTAACGGCCCTGGAATTGTTGCAACTGATCCATATGCCTCTAATATGCACTTGAATATGATCAACATGGGATTTGACCAGTAATGGTTATTTGCTTTCCTACAAATCAGAAAACTGTTATTGTCACTGTGTAAAACACTGGGTGTATGCAATCTAAATATGTGTTTTATAATAAGGTGTTGGTACCCTATCCTTCTATGGCGTCCTCTTGTTGGATTTTAAGATTGTGCTAAACTACTCTGCTTTATTCTGTTGTTTGGGCAAATGATTGAAGTAAAGGGGATTTATCGAGTTCAATAATGTCTAGAAAGTTGATTTTTCGCGTTCTTAAACAAAGAGTTTCAGTTTTGTTTTAGTGCAGAAGTATAAAAACTGAGTTATGTATATCATGGAAGTCTTGATTTACTTGCTGACATCCCAAATCTGCCACTAATTTACAGGTTTATGAGTTTACAAGGCTAATGGAGCTTTGAGTCCGGTAAGGATAGTGCTGGTGCTAATTTTTGCATTTGGCTATGAAGTAAACCAGATCAGTCAGGAATCTGGGACTTATCAAGGCAGATATATCTTATAAACAGATCTCCTCAGATAGAAGCACTTTGATATTTTGGTTTATTAAGTCAAACTTATCAATTTGGGCTGCAAAGGAAAATTTATTTCAATTTCGTAAGGAGGCTTTGAACGAGGCTTATTACTTGATCGTGCCCTCCAAGAGGAAGGGGGTTCGCCTTACTGCTGTGTTTTTGAGAGATCAACAAAGAGCACAATGAGTAAGCTCAAGCTAGTAGTGGAGGTTATTAGTGCCCACAATTTGATGCCTAAGGATAGGCAGGGTTCATCAAGTGCTTATATTGAGGTTGAATTTTCCCACCAGAGGTTTCGCACTGTTACTAAAGACAAGGATCTGAGTCCAGTCTGGAATGAAAAGTTCTCATTCACTGTCCCAGATCCTTCTAATTTTTCCTATGACACAATAGATGTAAATGTATACCATGAGAATAAATCAGCTCACACCAAGAACTTCATGGGAAGAGTCAGGATTTACGGAAGTAGCATTGTTAGAGAGGAAGAAGCAGTTGTGCAACATTTTCCACTGGAAAAGAGGGGCATTTTCTCGCACATCAAGGGAGATGTTGCCTTGAAGGTTTACTACGTGGAAGAGAATGGACTCGGAGGGAATCCTTTTAAAGAGGAAAAGGAAAACAAGCAGAGATCATCTCCACTGGAGACGGAAACAGTGCAGTATCGACACCTACAGCAGACTACACAGCAGAGTGCTAAAGCTGTGGAGGAGAAAAAGCCTGAAGTAAAAGTAGTGCATATGCATAATACATCTTCTCAGCCAGTAGATTACAGTTTGAAGGAGACCAATCCTCAATTAGGTGCTATCGGGTTGCATAGAGACAAGCTGACTAGCACTTATGATTTGGTTGAACAGATGCAATACTTATATGTTCGTGTTGTAAAAGCTAGAGACCTGCCAACAATGGACATCACTGGGAGCTGTGATCCTTATGTTGAGGTGAAACTTGGAAACTACAGGGGAACCACGAAACACTTTGAGAAGGAAACAAATCCGGAATGGAATCAAGTATTTGCATTTTCCAAGGAGAGAACCCAGGCATCGTTTCTGGATGTTGTGGTTAAGGATAAGGATTTAATCAAGGATGACTTCATTGGACATGTGATGTTTGATATCCATGAGATCCCCACAAGAGTGCCTCCTGACAGTCCATTGGCACCTCAGTGGTATAGGTTGGAAGGCAAGGTCGTAGGCTCAAAGGTGAAAGGTGAGCTTATGCTTGCAGTGTGGATGGGAACTCAAGCAGATGAAGCCTTTCCGGAAGCATGGCACTCTGATGCTGCTGCAGTACATACTGATCGAGTTGCTAGCCTTCGATCCAAGGTGTACCTTTCTCCCAAACTCTGGTACGTTAGAGTCAATGTGATTGAGGCTCAGGATTTGCTGCCGAGTGATAAAGGAAGGTTTCCTGAGGTCTCTGTGAAAGTACAGTTGGGAAGCCAAATGTCAAAAACAAGAGTTGCCCAGAACCGGGGCATAAATCCCCTTTGGAATGAGGATTTGGTTTTCGTGGCAGCAGAACCCTTTGAAGAGCACTTGATTCTCACAGTAGAGGATCGACAAGGACCAAACAAAGATGAAGTGATGGGGAAGACTATAATTCCTTTGTCATCAGTAGCAAGACGTTTGGATCATAAAGCTGTTCCCACCAAGTGGTACAACCTTGAAAAGCATTCTGTGGTTGATGGAGAGAAGAAAGAAACTAAGTTTGCAAGCAGGATTCATCTAAGAATCTGTCTTGATGGTGGGTATCATGTGCTTGATGAATCTACACATTACAGCAGCGATCTGAGGCCCACTGCCAAACAATTGTGGAAGCCTTCCATTGGCGTCCTTGAAGTCGGTATCCTGAGTGCCCAGGGCTTGTTTCCTATGAAGGCTACAGATGGCAGAGGAACTACTGATGCTTACTGTGTTGCCAAATATGGACAGAAATGGGTTAGAACAAGGACAGTTATAGATAGCTTCAATCCAAGGTGGAATGAGCAGTACACCTGGGAAGTTTTTGACACTTGCACTGTCATCACTGTTGGGGTTTTTGATAATAATCATCTTGAAGGAGGAAATGGTGATAAAACAGTAGGAGCTAGGGATGCCAAAATTGGCAAGGTACGTATTCGTCTCTCTACTCTAGAGACAGATAGGGTGTATACCCATTCATATCCTCTGCTGGTGCTACAGGCTTCAGGAGTTAAAAAGATGGGTGAACTTCAGTTGGCTATCCGTTTCTCATGTTCATCACTGTTAAACATGATGTACACTTATTCAAGGCCCTTGTTGCCTAAGATGCATTACTTACATCCTCTCTCTGTGGCTCAGCTCGAGACTCTCCGGTACCAAGCCATCAATATAGTAGCACTTCGACTCAGCCGGGCTGAGCCTCCTTTGAAAAGGGATGTAGTAGATTATATGGTAGATGTGGATTCTCATATGTGGAGCATGCGCCGCAGTAAGGCCAACTTTTTCCGCATCATGTCTATTCTGTCACCCCTGATAGCTGTTGGTAAGTGGTTTAATGAGGTTTGCAATTGGAGGAATCCTATCACTACCGTACTAGTCCACGTTCTCTTCCTCATACTGGTTTGGTATCCTGAGCTGATACTGCCGACTGTCTTCCTCTATATGTTCTTGATTGGCATATGGAATTTCCGTTTCCGTCCTCGGCATCCACCACATATGGATACTCGCCTCTCTCATGCCGAGGCAGTGCATCCTGACGAACTTGATGAAGAATTCGATACATTTCCTACTTCAAAAGGTGTTGACATTGTCAGGATGCGATACGATCGCTTGAGGAGTGTTGCTGGGAGGATTCAGACCGTTGTCGGAGACATGGCCACACAAGGAGAGAGACTGCAAAGCCTCTTAAGCTGGAGAGATCCCCGTGCCACTACAATTTTTGTCAGTTTTTGTTTGCTCTCTGCCATAGTTCTATATGTTACCCCTGTCCAAGTAATAGTAGTGCTTGCAGGACTGTATCAAATGCGTCATCCGAAGTTTCGTCGCTCACTTCCTTCTGTTCACATAAATTTCTTTAGAAGGTTGTCTGCACGAACTGATAGTATGTTGTGAACAGTTTGGTCCTGGAGGGTGTGTTTTTCATTAGCTGGTTTCCCTTACTGTTTTACAAACAAGCCTGGTATTGAGATGATTCACAATCTCATGAGTGGGATCACAGTCAGACTGATAAGATGGCATGGCTTGGCTTGGCTTTTGGCACTGTCTGGGGGACTGAAGTAGGGGGCCGTCCCAGTGGAAATATTTGGTGCATGAGTTTGTTGTATGTTAATGGAACTTGTGGATTATGTTTTCCTATTTTCTGCTAAAACTCCTTGGGCTGTTATATATGGTAAGGAGGTTTCTCTTTGGCTATCTATTGCATCATGAAAGATACCAATTCAGTAATAGATAGTTGATATTTACTACAGGCATGACAGAAGAGTTGTAATTGAATCAGCCACTGGTTAATAAAAAATAAGAAGCATCTGCTAAACCAGGTTAGAGCAGTCAAGCATAAAATTGGTGTGGTAGATGGAGGTGAATTGGCGTCCTTTTAGTGTTTTCCTTTGATTTGTAGTTGTTAAATTGGTTGCATATTTAACAACTGAAATGCAAATTCTCAAATATTTTGCTCTCCTGTTCATTAGTGTGCTGAAAGGTTTCCCAGATCATCCTGCATTAATAAGTGCATATACTGAATAAGATTTACTTGTTAATAATAGTTTGGCTTTGTATTCTCCCCTTGAATGAACTTGTCTTTCCTAGTTTTTGTCATGTACGGATGCGTAAGAACATTTTTCAAAAGCACGGTACTAGTTCATTAATGTAATAAACTAAAATTTTGAAGAGTCTTTGTATTCTTTGATGAATTTTGGCAACTTTTTTGCTCTCCTGTACTATTTCAAAACCAAAACCTCATAGGCATGACTTTTCACTGGGAGTTTAGTTCTAATCTTTCTCCCTAGAGTGTTGATGTATTCCTCTTTATGATGTGCATTGAGGCTGTTATTTTTGTGTTCTGTCTTGCACCATATAAAGTTCATATTTCTCTATGAATGCAACTGAAGAATTCTGCTTCAGGATGTGAGAGAGGGAAAGTTATCCTTGATTTGTGAGTTTAATACTTTCACAATTATATATATGGTGGCTTTTCTTCAGTTGCCAGTTCCTGAGCTGAATTTATATGGAATGGGATATATCCAGAATGAGAAACCTAATTCTATGGAGCTTCTAAATCAATGCTTTTGCATATCATGGTAGGCTAATTGTTGTGATGCTGCTGGTCAGGAACCCACACGAAGAGATGGTTGGGGCAGCAGTTCATATAACATATTCTAGCTGTTGTTGTGCTTGAGAATTGTGTATTTTCTCATGATAGGTGGTACTGCAGTTACATTCCCTCTTCCCTGCTTGTGGCCTTAAGTTGAAGTCATGGATAATTGAGAGGAGGTTGTATGCTTGTGGCCTTAAGTTGAAGTCGTGGATAATTGAGGAGGGTGTATGTGCCTATCACCTGTTGTCTATGATTTTAGTGACTGCTCAAATGTCAAATGTCCTATTGAACTTGTGACTTTGAAAGTTAAAGCAAAGCCTCAAACGTCCTAGAACATTTTGATTTGTCAGTAGTATTACTTCCCTCTATTCATCTACCTGAAATCATTCCTGGCCTTCTGATAGGGTGGCAATTTCAGGCTCTGGAGCTTCTTCCACAAACTACATTACATCATTCCAATCACCTGCACTCTCTCTTTGAAGGATCAGGGAACTTTTCAAAGTCAACTACGGGTTTCCATTTTTCGACCATGGTTCCTATTCCAAATTCTGATTTGCATGCTGGTGAATGTTATTGCCTGGCCTATACAAGTCTGACGATTTATGTTTTCTGGCTAGGTGAACTCAATCTATAGCTACTGTCCCATGTTTCATGTTGAAAGTTTTTCCTGGCTGAAAGTGACATTGCCCATCCCTAGAGTATGATAGTATCACATGCTTTCTTGCTAGAATCGTTGGTTGCTATTGCAAAACACTGTCACTGTTGCTGTACTGGAGCCTTTGAAACTTTTCTGTTGGCAGCATGGTGGGTTCCTTATTTTTGGGTTGCAAGTGTTACTTGTATGAAAAGGTTAATCCCTATTTTTATGGTTGATCCTACCCAATTATACAATGTGACACTCATTGAAAGAAGCCTCGACTACTTGACTAGTCTACTTGGCTCTGCTCCGAACTTAGACGAGTCTGCTAGTTTGGTTCAAATTTGGTTAAACACTCCAGAATCAGCGAGTTTGACCAAGACTCACAAGTTTGACTGAGTTATCCAGCAGATTTGACTTAGTTTGACTTATTTCATATTTGTTTATTTTAAATGTTTTTTAAGTTTTCATATTTATTGAGTTTTACACTGAGTTTAGGTTTAGATCATACACATTCTTCCACTTCGTTCCCCAGTCGAGGCACTGTGACGTTGCACATGGTTTTAAAAAATGCTGGCAGTATACCGCTACTCTACTCTACTATTCTTGAGTGTTGTAATTGGTTCTTTTAAATTCTCCTTTTCTATTCTACTATTCTTGAGTGTTGTGTAATTGGTTCTTTTAAATTCTCCTTTGCTGTAAGTTTATTGTTTTAGTTGATTCAGCTTGGCTTCAGGGTTTATTGTTTTAGTTGATTCAGCTTGGCTTCAGGGTATAAATTTGACCGGCACTTTTATCCATCAAGCAATTTTTTTATAATGGGTTTCATTTTGAAAATGCCCTTCCTTCCTATGATGTTATATATTTATTATTACCCGTTATTTATTACATGAAATATACAGCTTACTGCTTGCAAGTTCACAAATAGGTATAGCTATCTTTGCTAATTCAATCATATCTTGATTAATGAAGGGTATCCTCAGTAATCTGATTTGTCTGCCATTTAAATTGAAGTAATTACTGTTCGAGGGTATCCAAGGAGATACCATTACACTGGTGAAGTTAATACGAACCTATCATCCTACCCTCTAACTGGTATATGACAGCTCAACAAAACAAAAACCAATAAATACCACTGTCAAATTTAACCTTTAACTGGTAAATGACAGCTAAACAAAACAAAAACGGGTAAATACCACTGTCAAATTTAACCTCTAACTGGTATATGACAGCTAAACAAAACAAAAACGGGGAAGTACCACTGTCAAATTTAACCTCTAACTGGTATATGACAGCTAAACAAAACAAAAACGGGTAAATACCACTGTCAAATTTAACCACTGCTGGGCTTGATTCTACTTGTACTTAACTCTTTTACCTACTGCTTTCCGGCGGGTTGTAATGCCAGTCCTACTAGATCGGTTTTACTTAACTCTGTCTAGGTTTGCACCTACTGCTTTCCGGCGGGTCGTAATGTCAGTCCTACTAGGTTGGTTGTGAAAGGTGGGTCTTACCTGATTGAACTTTGTGATTCACATGCCCAACTCTTAATCTATTACAGTTATGCTTTAACTCATCCATCGAACCAATTTTCTTCTCTGATTTCCCTTCACTACCTCCAGCAGTATTTTTCGGTACATCCATTATCCTTGGCTTTGTCCAGCCCTACTGCATGGTCTTGTCTCTTTCTTTTGTCAATTACTGCTTGAATGAACAAGCATGAATGGTCCTGCATGATCTTGTACTTTTTCTTTTGTCAATTACTGCTTCAATGAACAAGCGTGCATTGTCCTGTTCTTGTTTAAATTATTGCTTCCTCGAGGAATAATCTTTTAAATAAGTACTGTTCTGCGTTTAAAAGTTGTTTGTCTGTGGTCAAATTAGTTAAACATTATTATTTTAGTTTTCTTAAGGTTATTTGGTCATAACATAATTATTTAAATGAATGGGATCTGAAGATGCATAGTATAATTATATTTGGTCCTGACTTAAAACTATTTTTGTTCTTGTTAAGAGTTAGTTATTAGCATCAGGTTATTTCAAGTGGTATGATTTTCTTTGAATAAGGAATGATGAATAAGCTTGTAGTTTTGGATAACATTCAATGATAAATTTCTCAACGATTGATTCACATCTGAATTGTAATAAGTTTTTTAAATGTGTAAAAAAAAATACAATTATACTTGAAATTAATAAAAAAAATAAAAAATATACACATCATTTTACCCAAAGCATTTTCACTTAGGTGGATAAATAAAATTGTTTTCTTCAAGAATCCAAGTGAAAACCTCGGGGCCAGAGTACATACAACTTTAGTGGGTGTTTAAGAACATGTGTTTCCTACTAAGAGGTCACAAATTCAATTCTAGAGGAGGGTAAGGTATGTATGCATACCTATGTAGACTAGTCAGATAATTGTAGGGAGAAGATCCCTTGTCCCACAAACAAGGGGTAAGGTATAGTATGTATACCTACTTAAAGTTTAGTAGTTAGATTGTTACTCCCAAAAGATCCTTTATCCTACAAACAAAAGAAACACCAATTTGATGTTTTAAAATTAAATTATTATTATTATAACCTTTACCCTAAAATATTTTAGCTTTAAATATCCTAACTAGATTATAAATATCATAAGATTATATGACTCTAAATTAGAAAATAATAAAAAAGTGCCTCAACGTGTGTGCCAACAACTCTCCTAGGTGGCATGGTGCATGAACATATGTGCCTTAAATATCATAACTACATTATATGACTCTAAATTATACGACTCTAACTAGATTAATTGCTATTAAGAGAAGGTTATAACACCACTCTATACATAACTCATACAGGTATTATATAATTCACACACATTTAAACAAATAAACACATTCTAACAGAGTATTCATATGAGTTACTGCCATAATTAACAATCAATAGCGTTCATACTAATTCATATACACAGCGGAAATCATGATAACATAAGCAGTAGAGTCATGCAAAACATGATTAAAACATAATCCGATACTTATCTTTTAACAGTGGTAGAATCCACCAACCAAGTGCAGGTCTTCCACGAACTTCCCAGCCTTAGACCACATTGTTCATCAGCTCAATAGTGGGTCACTCCCGAGCTGGGATTAAGCTCCACCCAAGACAAGGAATCTTAGGCTAGGCTGAGGTTACAGGGAAAACAACACATAACCACAAGTAAGGAATTCTCTCCAAGGAACCTCTCACGCTCACTGCCCACAGACCCTCATTCCCCACATGTCTGTTCCACCCTAGGAGTATACACTTTCTCTGTCACCTGGACAGTCCTTCGGCTGCTAATCTCCCTTACCTTGGGTTACAGGAACAGGCCGGACCGGAAGTCTCCGGGCTCTATGGCAGCTACAAGGTTCATTCCAGGAGTTCTCTCCTTCCTCTGTGCACTCTCTCACCTGGAGGGAGTCGTTCACAGGTCCAACAACCTGTTCTTCCAACTTCAACCACCTCTCTCAACTGGAGAGAGTGTTGTACAAACTGACCAACAAGCCACACAGGATCAAACGCTACACGTCCACCACCATTCACGGGAATCCAGACATGAACACCCCAGGGCAGCTCCAGACAGGTGCAACAGTATAACCAGGCTTAGTAGGGACGAGACACTTCTATTTTCTCAATTTGGCAACACAGAATAGACTCACATTCTGGATTCTCAAGGATGCGTGACGAGTCGTCCACGTAGGGGTCGATTCAGACTTCTCGGTTTAGAACAGAGAAGGGGTGTACCAATTTTCCAGAACCAAGCACAGACTCTTTTCTCCAATCCACGCAGGCTTCTCATTCAGGGAATATACACGCCGGTTTTCTCAGAGCCAGACACAGACTGTTCGAATCACAGGGACGCACGAAGGTTCTCTACAGGAGTCAGGTTGGTAGTACTATCCAGGGCTCCGTACGCGTTCAGTCAATCGGGTAGAATCGAGAAGGAACCTTCTCATGTCTCACCCTGGCCGTTTTATTCACATGCATCAGGGTTGACACTTGTCACCCATGAAACTACATGCATTCCACCAGCATGCATCTCCCTTGCATGTTCTTCCCTTGCCAGAAACTTAGGATAAAACATAAAATGCACATGTCTTTTGGGATAGTATTAAAATATTATTCCCAGACTTAAGCCCCCTAGGCTTAGCCCCTAGGCTCAACACTTAGCCCCTTTTTTTCCACCTTCCAGCCCCTAATTCCTTTCCCACCCTATGGATGCTTAGTCCCCCTTCACTCATTCATTGTGGTAGGTCTGCATATGGCGGTGTTTATATTTTATTAATTGTTCTGCGTGATTACATATACAACAACAGGCTCCTGACCTTCAACACTCATGCTCCCTGGCCTAACAAACACATAAGCCTCCAGCTTATAAAAACTTGGCTCACCAGC
>ML810033.1:100828-116058 GCA_009831015.1 Picea engelmannii
TGTCATCTTTAGTTGATCAAAGTTCTATACCTTAGTATAAGTTATGCCAAAGGGTTTTAAATGCCCTTATCTATGATGGATAAGCTTTGATTTTACAATAACGAATTTAAATGCCCTTGTCTATGATGGATATCTCTTGATTTTAGAATATCGAATAAGGTAAAACAATATACTTATTATATAACTAAGTATTTTTTCTTACGTGGAAAGAGCGCGGTGTGTTACATATTACAGAAGGTGGTGAACGATCTCACTTTGAATTTTAACTGCTACATAAGGTTCGATTTGACCAATTTAGCCTAAGGTTTTGCCAAGGGTAAAATGCATTTGTAAATAACTTGAAATTAAAATAATTTTTTTCTAACAAAATGATAAAAGAATTATATGTGTAAATAAAAGTTTTTTATTAATAATAAAAAATATTATATGTGTAAATAAAAGTTTTTTATTAATAATAAAAAATATTATATGATTAGCAAATATTTTTTTTTCAACAAAATATAAAAGAAATATATAGGTAAATAAAAGTTCTGTATTAATATTAAAAAATGTTGTATGATTAGCAAATATTTTTTTTTCAACAAAATGATAAAGAATTATATATGTAAATAAAAGTTCTTTATTAATAATACAAAATTTTTATATGATTAGCAAATTAAAATTTACGTTTTATATAATTTTTTTTAAAATTATCAAAACTTTTTGTTATGATTAATTTGTCTTGATATAATAGTAGAGTAATACTAAAAGCTGTCTTTAGTATTTATATGTCCTAATATAACAACTATGGATAATAAGAGCTAACCATACCTATGAGTATGACAAGCTTAGAGAATACGTCCTAATATAACAACTATGGATAATAAGAGCTAACCATACCTATGAGTATCACAAGCTTAGAGAGTGCTATGGTGTGGGGTAGAGGATATGCCCCCATCATAGGAAAACTTAAAATGTAAGAATAAACAATTAAAACTTGGCATTGATAATGTTGATCTTCCTCTTTTGTCTCTTAATTTACATAATGTAGGTTCATTACTTGGTTGGATGATGAAAATGCAAGGAAAAAAACTAAAACTTGACATTGATGTTGTTAATTTCTCGCTGAGCGATAGTTGCATGGGTTTTCTCTTTCAGGTCCTACTCTTCAATCACCACTTCTATCCCTTAAACAAATTTTATTAGGGCTTTGTAATTTTGGTCTGAGAAATTGCTTGTTGTTGCATCCCTTTCTTTTCAACACTTGAGCAATAAAGGATTTGTTACACCAATATAATTCTACCATCATGAAGAATTTGGTATCTTTGCTTTAGGAAAATCTTGTATCCAAAATCCAATTTAAAAGCTCCTTATCCACCTTCTTAGTAGAGGTGTTTCCTCTCTTCTCCCTAACCCTGTTCTCAATTTCTTCAACTTCAACCTTGATAAAGGATGGAAATCAATTCTAGTAACATTTAGTTGCCTCCATGGCTTGGGTTAGTTTATGGTGCACCCTCTTCTCAATTGGGCTTCTACAATATTTATGCTTGCCTCTTCTAGGGTCACTAGACCTTCTTTCCACTAAGTTCTTTTTCGATTGGTTATCATTCCTATCCATGGGAAATTGCCTTCCAAGTGACAATTCATAGTACTAAATTTTTGAGTGCTAATGGAAGTGGGTTCTTCAAGCCCATCCACAAAGGAGAGAACAATTCCCTTAGACTCAGGCTTCAGAGAAAAAAATAATATGAGGAGGAGATTGTAACATACCTAGGTCCCCATTTGAGTCCTGCTCCTACCCTTTTTAGCTCAAATATTCCAATGTAAGGTAACTAGATCCAACTTGAGTCATGCCACATAAAATCTCACTCTGATAACCTCATCAACCATGCCCACAGGGCTCTGGAAAATCTTTCTACATTCTGCCTTGCATAAATTACAATTATGCGACCTAACAAGCATACAATCATAATTCATGTACATGCATAATCAAACACACTAATTAACCATCAATGCAATGTGCAATCTATTAAGTAAAACACAATGGAAAAACATACACTTTATATCACAATACACAAACAATTAATCATTTATAGACATGACACTTATCTTTAAAAAAAACACCAACTAGTTGTAGACCAATGTTTTTTTTAAGCAAAATTTTGTCAATTTGGCTAAATTTTAATTTTTGAAAGAAAAACTGGCTAAATTTCTTCATATTTTCATTAAAAATAAAAATATTGTAGCCTAATTTATGACAATAATCCCTATATATTTATACTTTTCACATAGAAATAATTTTTTTCTATAAATATAAAATTGGCTTCCTTAAAACTTTTCGCCAAATCCATGATTGTGTATTGTAAAATTTAGGGAATATTTGCTACATCTAACGTTTTAGGTAACTATTGACTCTTTGAAATACCATGAACTTACATTTGCAATCATATAAGTATTTGTATGAGACAATTGTTTTGAATACTCGACTTTTTTTGTTCACTTATTTAAACATGTATATGGTATACCCCCATGGTATACCATGTTGTATATAGTGTTTTCATATTGGAGTTTTTTAGCAAGTTGAAGAAAATGTTTTATGTATTTCTAATGCTAGTTTCCAATGGCATTATTTTTCGTTGTAAGTTTTCTATTGTAACACCCCAAGGTCGAGCCTAATCCAGATGGATATTGGTGTCCACCCACCTTTTCCAACTGGCTCAAAACAGTTTTTTGACAATTTTGGCAATTTACTATTTTTAGCAGGTTTTAACTTCCAGGGCCATTTTGAGGCCCTAAACGATGTTTTTTTGGGAAAACAGGTTTGCAATATAGAAGTTTCTTTGATATTGCACCTAAAATGAATCTCCTCGACTAATACCTTTCTAACGGGCTATCATACGCCTAAAATGGATATCGTATTCAAAAGCTATGACCTTGGGAAGTTGATGTACTAACTTACCCAAACGGGGTCCACATGACTTTTGGCGCTTCATCTTCTAGGGCTTCATCTCCTAGGGTTAGGTTTTTGGATGCCTAGGACTTTTAGCATTCCTGCTTATTGTAAAAAGGCCTTCAGAGCCTCATTGTAATCATCTTCTTGCGAATGCGAGTAGCCGTCACATCTCTTCTCAGAGATAAGATGCCACCATTCTAGCGAGTCTTTCACTTTGTATTTTTACAGTCTCTATACATTTCTTTCATTAATAGAAATCATGTATTATTGTATATTTGTGTTTATGAATGCATCTCTGATAAATTTCTGTTATATTATTGAATATCTGTGATATCTCTGTGCTTTTCTTTATTATATCTCCGCTCTCATTTTGTGCCAAAAATAATCCGGATCAAAGCCCCTGTTGAATTGTAATTATGTTTATAGGCTGGTGAGACAAGTGTTTATAAGCTGGAAGACTTATGTGTTTATTAGGCCGAAGAGCCCATATGCTAAGGCCAATGAGCTTGATTTTGTATATGTAAATACTCACATCATTAATAAAATTACATCGTTGTGTGTAGACCGACCACGAAGAAAGAGTTATGGGGGACTAAGCTCCATTAGGTAGGAAAAGGGAAGGGGCTAAGTGTCTAGGAATAGGGGCTAAGATAGAGGGATTACCTCTAAAGGAATAATATTATATTATTATTTCCTAGAGGGTAAGGTTTGACATAACCTATGTTGTCCTAAGTTCTCGGGGAAGGGAACGAGTGTTAAGTGTAGCTCATGCAGCTTTAGGAAGACATGTGTCAACCTAGGCGCATGCAGTTTTTAGGTGGGAAAGTTAGCTCATTGGGGGTTCCCTCATGATTGAGGCGATCGTTTCCACTCTGGAAAATTCTACCATGATCCCCACTGATGCACACACTGAGACATAGAGAGCCTTGACACAACCAACCATTGCCTCCATCGTTTTTCTCTGCAACTTCTGAAACCCGCACACCCGTGTTATGAAGCTAACCATTATTTCTTGTGAAGCACAACACGACTATGTAGTGTCTGAGCCATATTGCGCCTTAGCCTTTGCTGTGGCTACCCACATTTTCTCTGGACTGGTGTGGCTTGCTATCATTACTTGGATCCGTACCCAATTTGTCGTTGTAGTGGTTACCCACTGGACTTAGGAGCTGGATAGAAGAGGTAGGTTGTTAATCCTGTGAGCAACTCTCTCTAGGTGAGAGAGTGTGCTGAGGAAGTGAGTTATCCTAGAGGGAGTCCCGTAGTAGCTACATTACTCTGAGACTTCCAGTCCAGCTTGTTTTTGAAGCCCTGGAAGGAGGTGGACAACCGATGGACTTGTGATAGTGAAAGTGTGCACTCCTGGGGTGGGACAGGTGTGTGGGGAATGAGGGTTTGTGGGCTGTGGGTGTAAGTGGATCCTGGGAGAAAATACTTCCCGTTGATCTGTGTGACTTTCCTGTTGTCCTTACCAAGCCTAGGAATCCATTTCCCAATGGAGTTTAGTCCCAGCTCGGGGGTGACCCACTGCTGAGCATGATGATAAATGTGGTCTAAGGTTGGGAGGTTCGTGGAAGGTCTTCATGTAGTTGCTGGTCATCTATTAACATATAAGTACCAAATCTTTGTTCTCTGTATGGTGTGTATCTTGAAATTAAGTTATAATGTTATTATAATTGTCTCTATATATATTGCATGTATGTTTTAATGTTGTTTCCGCATGAATAGGTGTATGAACAAAATGCTAAATCTGTTTAAATTTCATTAGATAGATGTGTATATAAATATATATGGTATCAGAGTATCAAAGTTATTCGGTGGCATGTCCTGGCCTGTTGGTTTAAGGATGGGGATGTCTCAAATTGGTATCAAAGAAGAAAAGAAAAGACATAGTTGATTGGGTAGCGTTACTCGACATAGTTTGATGGTCGGGGACATTACAAATTGGTATCAGAGTGAGGTTTCGACATTGAGTTTGGATGGGCCATGTTAGTGGAAGTTGAAGCAAAAGTTTTAGAAAAGAATTTTTGTCGAAATGGACAAAATTCAAGTTCAGAGCCCATGGTTTCAACACTGAACCTGGATGGACCACGAACAAGGAATTCAGAGTAAATAGTACAGAGAATTTTGATGTATAGAGTGCCAGAAGGGCATTGAGAGAACACTTGGATTGTGTTCAGAAGCACATGAGGTATAATGGTTTAATAAATGGCCACAGAGAAAGAAACCACAACAACCGTGGTGTTGGGCCGTAGGATCTGTTCGAGAGAAGGAGCATCCTTCACAACCGTTAGATCTGGAGAAAAGTACATGAAGGTTAACCTCCAAGTCATTCGGACTTTGTGACTTCGACAAAGTTTATGGGTTATAAGAGCAAAGAGGTCGAAGCTTGAAGTTCTGATGTCTCGAAGAGGATCTACACCATAGATATGGGTTTACGATTGGATTTGACCAAGGGTGGATCAAAATCGTAGGGATAAGCAACGTGTCGACAGGTTAGCTTGTTCGAGAATTCGACGTTCGAGAGAAATGGAGTGTGCTGATGCACAAACTCCCGAAGTCCCGAAGTCTGGAGTTCATCAAAAGGAACACGTGTCAGTAGGTTAGCTTGTTTGGGAATTCGACATTCGGGAGAAATGGAGTGTGCTGATGCAAAAACTCTCGAAGTCTCAAAGTTCGGAGTTAATCTAGACCATTCATCAAAAGGAACACGTGTCGACAGGTTAGCTTGTTCGGGAATTCAACGTTTAGGAGAAATGGAGTGTGCTGATGCAAAAACTCCCGAAGTCTCGAAGTCTGGAGTTCATTTGGACTGTTCATCAAAAGGAACACGTGTCAGTAGGTTAGCTTGTTTGGGAATTTGACGTTCGGGAGAAATGGAGTGTGCTGATGCACAAACTCTTGAAGTACCAAAGTCTGGAGTTAATCCAGATCATTCATCAAAAGGGACATGTGTCGGCAGATTGGCTTATTCGGGCATTCAACATTCGAGAGAAAAAAAGATGTCAATAGAGTGGAAACTACCGAAGTGCTGAAGTCCAGAGTTAATCCAGATTATTCGTTGAAAGGAGCGTGTGTCAGAAGATCATCTTGTTCGGGAGTTCAACGTTTGGGAGAATTGGAGTGTACAATTGTAAAAACTTCCGAAGCCTGAAGTCCCGAAGTGACGTGGCCTGTTGATGTCACCAGGGATGACGCGGACACATGGGATGTGTGCCACATACCAATGAGTTAAGAAACTTTGGAAGACATAAATGCCAATTAGAACGTGACACGTGTCACCTGTCTGATTGGGCCACGTGTCCGCTTCTAATATTTCACCACGTGGAACTCCTCTCGAGCATGGATGGTGGGTCCCTGATGGATACATAAAGTAGTTAAAACCTTGGCGAAGTATTTAACAAGATCGGGCCCACAGTAACTTGGTCACAGTGGATGCGTGGTGCCAGATCCTACAATCCAGAGACTTGGCACTCTGGAGGAACTTGGTCAACAAGTGTTTAAGTATGAAAAATCCTGAAGGAACGAAGGCCAGAGTTAATCCCAACCGTTAGTTTTAGGGGACGTGTGGCATCATATCTCAAGGTTCAGATATTGGACACTCTGGAATAAATGGTTCATGATGGAATGGGAGGAAGAAATTCCCAAAGTTTCGTAGCGCTGAAGCAACGTAATGTGATGACATCACCGGGGGTGACATGGAAGTATTCAGAGATTCACGGTTCAGGAGTTTTGGGGTGTGTAGATGTGAAATCCTCCAAAGTCTCGGAGCCCCGAAGCTCTAAAGTCCCGAAGCCCCGAAGCCCAAAGTTTTGTAGTAAATATCAACCATTGGATGCTGGGAAGACGTCAATTGTTGATCCACCCCACTTTGCAAGTTTTCCAATTTGACACTCACCAATTCACAAGTTCGCCAATTCGCCAAGTTCACCAATTTGTTGGAACATGCTTTGGAAACTGCTAAAGCCCAGAGCCCCCAAAGCTCCTATCCATCGTAGATCTGAGCAAGGAATGTGGACCGTAGATCCACCGTTCTTCACACGTTCGATAGTTTGTTGTTCTATGATGTTTGTGAGGTGTGGAAAGGGAAACCTCTGAAGCTCAGGAGCCCCAAAGTTTCAAGGCTCTGTATCAACACCCAAATCATTAGCACTGGGTCACAACCATGGTCACATGCGAACCAAGGGATGAAGAAAAAGGGGCTAGCACCCGAAAATTGTTGCAGAACAGAGCTGAGCTTAGATATAGAAGCCTGAGAGGTTCTTGATCGACCAAGACCTGCAGAAAATGGAGTTTGATATTCTTTTGTTGAATCATATTGTTTAAGTTATTCGGGAAAATCATTAAGTCAAGTAACCTGACAAATTTCGGTTGACTGTACATTTTGCAGAGTTAATAATTGTTAGAACCAAACCAAATTATTCCATAGTGCAGAGAAATGGAGGAGGCAGAAGATGCTTACAGTCAAGAGGATGAAGCAAGAGGAATGGATGTCCATTTGGGAGTTGAAGGATCAAACTCCAATGAGCATGGAGAAGAAATAGATACAGACGTGGGCATGATGAAAATCATTAAACATTTGCAAAAAGATGTCCAAATTCACCAGGCAGATAATGAAAGGCTTAAGGGAGCCAAGGAGCAACATGAAGACTTCAATATGAAGTTAATGTAGAGCCTGGAAATAATTGAAAAGAATATGGATAAAGAAGGTGGATCCAACAAATCAGGAAGCCACAGGTTCCCTGATGAGGAAAGAAGTGGAAAAAGTGATAATAGACATCACCAACACTCCCGAAGGCATTCCAAAAAGAGGACGCACAACAGTTCAAGTCCATCCCCTCCCCGAAAACATAGGAAATATGGAGTGGATGAACTGAAGGGAGAAATGAACAAGATCAAACCTCCTACTTTTGATGGAGAGCCCAAGATAGATGAAGATGCCGAGGCTTAGCTACTGGGCATGAGGAAATATTTCCAATTGCAAAATTACTCTTCTTGTGCAGAAGGAAGAATTTCCATCTATTAGCTAAAAGGAAAGGCGTCCATATGGTCAGATCAGCTTGTGCAAGTGTAGCACGTCAGAGAGAAGAATGTTACATGGAGGGAATTCAAGAGGCATTTTGAAAAGAAGTACTTAAACTAAGAGGTATTATGACAAGAAAATGAAAGAGTTCTTTGAAATCAAGCTAGGAAGTATGTCCATTGATGGGTATGAAAGAATATTCTTGGAGTTGTTGAAGTATGTTCCCTTCATCAAGGACGAGACAGTTAAGATTCAAAGGTATCTGAGTGGGCTGCCATCTTTCATCAATGACAAGATCCAATATGATGATCCTAAAACTAGGGAAGAAACCATAAGGAGAGAAAAATGATTATTTGATCAAGAAAAAGGGAAACCTATTTTCTAGAAGGCTTGGGAAGACAAGAGGAAGTTTAAAATGGAGCAGAGGCAGAAGGAGAAAAAGCCACCATTTTTCAGAAATAGTCCTCAAGGACAACCGATTTTGAGAGAGCCCAAGATGGCTGAAGTAGGTGGGAAAAGGCCAAGGTAGACACCTATGGAATGTTGGGGTTGTAAAGGAGATCATAGGTATAGATATTGTCCTCACATAAGTGACAAAGTGAGAGTTGTCCACAATGTTCAGCAAGTAGAAACGATAGAGGACATGGGAAAAAGAGTACCAAGGATCTATGTAGCCCTGGACAACAAGCAAGCTAAGTTTCAATCACACATGATTGACATTAAAGGTATGATCAATAACCATGCATTTACTATTTTAATTGATTTAGGGGCTAGTCATAGCTACATAGATCCCAAGGTAGTGGAAATATTGCAATTTTCAAGAAGCAAGCATGGGAAATCTTGGTTGGTGCAATTGGCTACATGAACCAAGAGAAAGGTTGTTGAGTTGATTAAATCATGTCTAGTGGGCATGATTGGAATGAGTACCAAGGAAGATTTGAACATCTTGCCTTTGGGATCATATGACTGCCTAATTGGTATGGATTGGTTAGACCAACACCATGCCATCTTAGACTATCGTAACAAGGCATTCACTTGCCTGGATGAGGAAGGAAATTAGAGAATAGTCCAAGGAATTCCCAGGGAAATTATTGTCCGGGAAATTTCAGCAATGAAGTTGAAGAAGTGTTAAAGGAAGGGATGCCAAATATTTGCAGATCATATGGAAGAAACACCCAAGGATAAGGTGCCCAAATTGGAGAATCATTTAGTCCTGAAAGATTTTGAAGATGTGTTCAAGGAGGTACCAAGACTACCTCCAAAGAGAGATATTGATTTCTCTTTAAATTTGATACCTGGGGCAACTCCAGTATCAAAGACTCCTTACAGAATGAGTACACCAAATATGAAGGAGCTACAAATGCAGTTGGAAGAAATTTTGAAGAAGGGGTATATATGCCCAAGTGTGTCACCTTGGGGTGCCCCAATGTTATTTGTGAAGAAGAAAGATGGGACCTTGAGATTGTGCATTGACTTCAAGCAGTTAAATAAAGTAACTATAAATAACAAGTATCCCTTACCAAGGATTGATGACCTCTTCGATCAGTTGAAGGATGCAATGATATTTTCAAAGATAGATCTCAGGTCAAGATACCATCAGGTAAGGATTAAAGAGGAAGACATTAGCAAGACCGCATTCAAGACACGGTATGGTCATTATGAGTTCACAATGGTGCCATTTATGTTATCAAATGCACCAACTGTTTTCATGTGCCTAATGAATGGTGTTTTATGAGAATATTTGGACAAGTTTGTCATTGTCTTTTTGGATGACATCCTTGTATATTCCAAGTCGGAAGAAGAGCATGAGCATCATTTGAGGATGGTGTTGCAAGTGCTAAGAGAGCATCAACTGTATGCCAAATTGAGCAAGTGCTCATTTTATCAAAACATAATTCACTATTTGGGGCATATCATATCTGAAGAAGGGATAATAGTCGACCCTAAAAATATTGAGGCCAATAAAGGGTGGACAACACCTAAAAATGTGACAGAAGTCAGATCCTTCATGGGTCTATCTGGCTACCACAAAAGATTCATTGCAGGATTCTCGAGGATTTCTCACCCAATCAATTCCTTGCAAAGAAAAGGGGTAAAATTTCAATGGACAGAAGAATGTGAAAGAAGCTTCCAACAATTGAAGAAACTGTTAACCAGTGCTCCAATTCTGAAGATTGCAGATCCGAATGAAGATTTCATGGTTTGCACTAATGCGTGTAAAGGACTTGGAGGATTCCTTAGTTAGAACGGATTTTTCATATTTTCGAGTCCAGGAAATTGAAAGAGCATGAAAGGCTCTACGCCACTCACGATTTGGAGTTGGTAGCCATTGTACATGCTTTAAAGAAATGGAGAAACTACCTCATGTGAAAGAGGTTTGATCTAAGGACAAACCATAATGGTATGAAGTATTTGTTTGATCAACCTACATTGAATTCCAGGAAGAGCAGATGGTTGGAATTCCTCTATGAATATGACTTTGTTATCAAGCACATCAAAGGAAAGGAGAACAAGGTGGCTGATGCACTCAACAGGGGAGTGCATGAACTACATGCTACATCCATTAGCATGTAAAATTTTGGAAGCTACATAAGCATATTTGTAGTACATGGAGATGGTAACAAAGTTACAACAAGGTAAGATGCTGCAGAAATTTGAAGATTATAGATTGGAATATGATGGAATACTTTGGTACATGAACATAATTTATGTACCCAGTTCTCACGAATTGAGAAGTATGATCTTGAAAGAAATGCATAATGTACCTTATGCTGGACACCCACGATACTAGAAAATAGTGGTAGTAGTCAAGAGACATTACCATTGGCCAGGTATGAAGAAAGAAATTGCAGAGTACATTGCTATATGTATGGAGTGCCAAAGGGTCAAAGCTGAGCATAGACACCCAGCTGGGTTTCTACAACCATTAACCATCCCTGAGTGGAAGTGGGAAGTGGTGAAAATGAATTTCATCACAGGATTTCCCAGAATAAACAAACAACATGATTCCATCATGGTGGTGGTAGATAAGCTCATGAAGGCTGCCCATTTTATCCCATTGAATACTACTCACAAGGAAACTAGCGTTGCTGATATTTATATGAGGGAAGTAGCACGATTGCACGATATTCCCAAGACAATTGTGTCTAATAGAGAACCAAAATTTACCTCGAATTTTTGGAGAGGATTATTCAAGGGGTTTAGACGAACCTAAACTTTAGCACAACCTATCATCCTAAGTCAAATGGAAAAACAGAAAGAGTAAACCAAGTGATAGAGGATATGATAAGGATGTATGTGATGGACAAACCATCTAAATGGGAAGATTATCTACACTTGGTAGAATTTTCCTACAACAATGGGTATCAAGAATCACTGAAGATGAGCCCATTTGAAGCACTTTATGGAAGAAAGTGCAACACCCCAGTAAGATGGGACAACCCAACTGATAGGGCAGTGGTTGGACCAGATTTGATCAAGGAAATGGAAGAGAAATTGTTAAAGATAAAGAAGAAATTGAAGGCTGCCCAAGACAAGCATAAAATCTATGCCAACAAAGGTAGAACCCACATGGAGTTTAAAGTGGGTGATCATGTTTTCCTGAAGGTGAAAGCCAACATAAGTTCCCTGAAGCTAGGAAGCTGTTCCAAGTTGGTAGCCATATATTGTGGACCGTTTGAAATCCTAGAAAGGATTGGACCAGTAGCTTACATGCTTGCATTTACTGCATCCATGAATATTCATAATGTATTTCATGTATCATTGCTTAAGAAGTATATACCTGATGCTAATCATGTGATTGATTGGAATGTGATTCGGGCGGAGAAAGAAGGCGCTTTGCAAGTGCAGCTAGTGCACACACTGGATTGGAAGAGAAAACAACTCCGGAATCGAGTCATAAAGCTTGTAAAAATTCAGTGGACCTGGTATGGTCTTGAGGACGCAACATGGGAGCATGAATATGCTATGCAGGCAGAGTACCCACATCTTTTTGAATATTTTTGAAATCTTGCTGTTGTTGTGTAAATAAGTTGCACTGAGGACAGTGAAAAAATAAGGGGAGGGGATTGTAACACCCCAAGGCCGAGCCCCTGCTGAATTATAATTATGTTTATAGGCTGGTGAGACAAGTGTTTATAAGATCAAAGACTTATGTGTTTATTAAGCCAAAGAGCCTAGATGCTAAGGCCAATGAGCTTGATTTTGTATATGTAAATAATCACATCATTAATAAAATTACATCGCTACATGTAGACCGACCACGAAGAAAGAGTTATGGGGGACTAAGCTCCATTAGGTAGGGAAAGGGAAGGGTCTAAGTGTCTAGGAATAGGGCTAAGCTAGAGGGATTACCTCTAAAGGAATAATATTCTATTATTATTTCCCAGAGGCTAAGGTTTGACATAACCTATGTTGTCCTAAGTTCCCGGGGAAAGGGAACGAGTGTTAAGTGGAGCTCATGCAACTTCAAGAAGACATGTGTCAACCTAGGTGCATGCATTTTTTAGGTGGGAAAGTCAGCTCGTTGGGGGTTCCCTCACGATTGAGGCGATCATTGCCACGTCTCTGGAAAAGTCTTCCATACTCCATGCTGATGCACACATTGAGACAGAGAGAGCCTTGACACAACCAACCATTTCGTCCATTGTTGTTCTCTGCAACTTTTGAAACCCACACACCGATGTTATGAAGATAACTATTTTTTCTTTTGAAGCACAACACGACTGCATAGTGTCTGAGCCATATCATGCCTTAGCCTTTGCTGTTGCTACCCACGTTTTCTATGGACTAGCATAGCTTGCTGTAATTACCAGAATCCATACCCAATTTGTTACTGTAGTCTTTACCCGCTGGACTTAGGAGCTAGATAGAAGAGGCAGGTTGTCAGGCCTATGAGAAAATCTCTCCAGGTGAGAGACCATGATGAGGAAGAGAGTTCTCCTGGAGGGAGTCTCATAGCAGCTACAATACTCTTAGACTTCCAATCCAGTTTATTACTGAAGCCCTGGAAGGAGGTGGACAATCGATGGACTTGTGATAGTGAAGGTGTGCACTCCTGGGGTGGGACAGGTGTGTGGGGAATGAGGGTTTGTGGGCTGTGGGCGTAAGTGGCTTATGGGAGAAAATCCTTTCTATTGATCTATGCAACTTTCCTGTTGTCCTTGCCAAGCCTAGGAATCCCTTGCCCGATGGAGTTTAGTCCCAGCTTAGGGGTGACCCACTGCTGAGCGTGATGAGCAGCGTGGTCTAAGGCTGTGAGGTTCGTGGAAGGTCAACATGCAGTTGGTGGTCATCTATTAATAGATAAGTACCAAATCTCTGTTCTCTGTATGGTGTGTATCTTGAAATCAAGTTATAATGTTATTAAAATTGTCTGTATATATATTGCATGTATGTTTTCATGTTGTTTCTGCATGAATAGGTGTATGCACAGAATGTTATAACCGTTTAAATTGCATTAGATTGATGTGTATATAAATATATATGGTATCATAGCATGAAAGTTATTTGGTGGCATGGCCTGGCCTATTGGTTTAAGGCTGGGGATGTCTCAAATTGATATTAAAGCATAAAAGAAAAGATACAGTTGATTGGGTAGCGTTACTCGACAGAGGTTGATGGTCGAGGATGTTACATCTATAATTTTTGTGAAAGGTTGATTTTTCTCTAGATGTTCTAATATGAGATTTCTTATTATTATTTGTTAGTGATGCACAAGTGACACTCATGTATTGGTGTTTTTGCCTAATTTTCAAGGTAGTAACAAAATATTAACGGGTTATCATCTAAGATAAATGAATTTGTTTTTTTTAATATAATTTGATCACCAAATAGTTTGATAATTTATAACATATATGATTTTTTTGAATAAAAAACATTGATGCAGATTACAAATGTTCCTCCTAATCATAGAAACCAATGTTATATCTCTCAACAATACGTCATCCCCGATCCAGGGCTATGAATCCACTAGAGAAAAGACACTCACACAAGCCAACTAAGGTCTAACAACACACAACTCAAAGCAAGTCCAATGGTACCAACTCCAACAGTAGTTCCACCTCACATCCTTTCATTCCCCTTAGCATGTCCCACCCAAGTAAATGTACTCCCATCTCTTCCATTGTAATCCTTCGGGCTGTCCCACTTCCCTTCTAGGGATTTAACAACATGCTGGCTAGGAAGTCTCATATCTCTATGTGTTATAACCCTAATTTGCACCAGACATGCTTACCTAGCATCGGGCCATCTTAGATTCCTTCTTTGCCAAAACATTGCTGAACAACTCTTCTTAAAAACCCCTTTTATAAAGGCCCACGCATCCTGCTCCATTACTACATGCGTGTACACGCTAGCTGACCCAAGACAGCTCGCATGTACCTACAAAAGCATGAAAAAATGAAAGTTGCTGATGGAACACACATATTTGGGTGAGTTAACTAAATCTTTAGACCATGCATGGCTGAGGGTTTGACCAAATACCTAGATTCTTCTAGCCTATAAAAGAAGGGTTAGGGATCCCATTTGAAGGAGGAGAATCATAGTAAAGAAACTATACCTGATTGCGCATTCCCTTTGTCCCAACCTTTATCCATCCTTGTGCAAAGAGAAATATAGAGTAAAGAAGTTGGAGGACAGTTGAAGAGGAGCCCAGGACCAGGTTCATGGAGCAGTGGCCAACTTCATCATTGTAAGTTGATTTGTTGAAGTTAATAATAAAGAAGTACTTTTTCCGTCTCACCATATGAGGTTTTCATGGTTTATTACATACATGTTGATTGAATCTCTAACCCATTAATCTATATATCAAATGCATGTGGAGTTCTTTGTTTTTTTTGTGTGAATGCAGGTCATCCTTGGGAGGAGAGCTATAGTCAAAGAGCGATCAAGCGTGAAGAAGGATTGATATCAAACGCCCAAAATAAGGTATGCTCACTTGTTCTTCTTAACTATGTATTTGCTTAAGAATAATGGGGATTAGGTCCGGGACGACGGTATAAAGTAGGAATATTTAGGTCTTTTCTGCATGCATAATAAAACCCTAAGTGCTAGTCCGTAGAGGGATTTCCCACTCACAACAGAATTGGCGACCATACTGGGGAAATATCTAGGGTTTCTAGGAATATGTTTTGGGTATTTTTAAGAACTGGTTTCATTTCCTATTTTTAAAGTTTATGCAAAAGTCTGAGCTAACAAAGATTCTGGTCTTCCATACCAGTTATCTCTGTTTCTTTGCTTGACTGTATTTTTTTTCTGAGACCCATAGAGGTACAC
>ML810034.1:0-11186 GCA_009831015.1 Picea engelmannii
ACAGCGTGCATCCCCTTTGCACGTTCCCTCCTTGCCAGGAACTTAGGGTAAACAGAAATGCACATGTCTCTTTTTGAAATAATATTAAAATATTATTTCCCAGGCTTAAGCCCCTTAGGCTTAGCCCCTAGGCTCATCACTCATCCCTTTTCCCACCTTTCAGCCCCTTGATCCCTTGCCCACTCTGTGGACGCTCAGTCCCCCATCACTCATTCATCGTGGTCGGTCTGCACTGGCGGTATTTATATTTTATTAATTGACCTACATACATACAAGTACATTAACAGGCTCCTGGCCTTCAACACTTAGGCTCCCTGGCCTAACAAAACTCATAAGCCTACAACTTATACAAAACTTGGCTCACCAGCCTATAGAACATATTTACAATTCTTTGCATATAACATGATCTGTAACGGGGTTCGGCCTTGGGGACACTACAATGTTTGTGACACTTGTAATGAAGACTATATGTCATCATTGAAGTGAGTAATTTTTATGTGTAACAGATACTCGGACTCATTACCTCATGGAGCAAGACTCACCACTACTTCAGGACCAGGCTGGTGTGATGGATACTACTATTGGTGATAAGTGGACTGTACTAAAGAAAAGAGGGTTCCTCTGGGGCCATGCTCAAGTTTTATGGCTCTCCACTTAGTTATCCCTTGAGACATGATCCACTTAGTTATCCCTAGGCTAGGAGATAACATATGGCTCCAACTCAAGGACATGTGCTCACCATAAAGCGCATGAGAACCTCAACATCTCTGGTATGAACTTGGTACGGATTTTTTGAGTAGAACAAAATGAATATAGATTATTATCAAAAGATGCTTAACATAGAATAACAAATATACAATAAAAATAGTTTCTATTCAATAAGGAAATAAGATGAAACTGTAAAATGTAGTGGAAAACAAGCTTGCTAGAATGGTGGCGGATTATCTCTGAGAGGAATTGACAGTGAGCCTCACTATAACAGAAACAAGAGGATCGATAACCTTCGAAATACAATTAAAAGCGAGGTTCACAAACATAATAGTCAGCCACTATAACAGAAACAAGAGGATCGAATGTTAAAACTCTTGTGAAAAGAATTCCATAGAAAAACTCGTAGCCATTCGATACATACACAGGCTACCCTTTTGGTGATAATGATAGTAAGGAATAAGCCATAACAAACAATAGCTCGGGCTCAGCCAAATAGAACAAGAACAATACCATTTTCAACAATTTCATTGCAACCTGGAGAATGATTCACAACAATGACCGAGACAAAAAAGGGGTGGCAACAACTGATACCCAGACTGGTGGTAAAACCCCATGCGAATAAAAAACAAAACTTGTTGCACTATTGACATTATTTTCAAAGAGAACCAGAATAAACCCCAAGATGACCACCATTTTCTTTTAAACCAATAATCGATGCACATACTTTACAAGCAATAACACCATTACTTTCCTTCAAAATGCCAGCATTCCACAATAATCACAGAGAACACCATAAACATAGCATTGATACCCAGTCAAAAACTCAAGAAAAACACAGAACCCATGCAATCCTGAGCCACCATTTGATTCATAATGCAAAGAGACCATCATGGATGGGAAATCAAAGAGCCATACGTGTGAAAAATCGCTTCAATGAAGAGTTGGTTTGAGTTTTCCCCTTCCAAAACATGAAATCACAGAGCTTCCACAACCAATAGAGAAAAATGAAACTATGGCTAGGGTGACGGCCTCAAGGGTGGTTTGGAGTGATGTGCAGTAAATGCATGTTTCTTCCTCAATTGGTCCTATTCAATTCAATGTACTAGCCAGTCCATTAACATAACATCAACCATTAAATTGAAACCATAACCATTGCATAAATTCAATGCCATATCCATTGTATAGATTCAATGCCATATCCATTGTATAGTGCACCACCCGAAACATATCAAAACAATAACCATATGTGCTTCCCATATAATGATTTAAACAAAATTGCATAATATTTTAACCCAAACGCATAGTATAGCAGCTAGGTCCATCACTTTGTAACAATTATATATACATTCAAGGTTTATATGTAATCCTTTTTCCATAGCCTTAAGACTTATCCATAGTTTTTTTTTTCTTTTTGTTTTGAGATAGCTCCCATATCATTTTATTATCCCTTTGCATAAAATCATGTGTAATAACATTAATGAATGTTTAATGTATAACATAACATAACACGTGTAAACAATATAATCCCCATATCCATAGCACTGTCGTGTATTGCGAGTGAATATCAACAACATTTAGCAACAATGCATCAACCATCCATGTTGTCATACAAATGAAACCAAGATTGCATCACCAATTGTAGAAGACTGTGTAGACATTATTATAGCAAAAACAAACATGTATGCATAGCACATCCATCCTATCGCCTCTAGTCTACAAGGAGGTCCCACCTACTAGTTAATTATTATTATCATAAATACATAATAGAGCTTAGCAATCCTTTGCGGGAAGAATTCATCGTTGTGATTTTAATTTTCAACAATTGGCAACTACACAGGGAAATATGTTTCCAACAGATTAACAACTCATATTTTCTGGTTTCACAAACCATGTAACCATTAGATCAAGAAGATATACATCAGAATAATTATGCAACAGGGGGAAGTGAGTGGTTTTAAGGGAAAAATGACTAGGATTTTGAGAATAACTCATGGAAAGTGTTAAGTATGAGGAGGTTTATCCCTGTATGCATAATCATTCGATTAATCATAGTAAAATCATTCTTGAATTCAAGGAGAAAATTTTTCTAGTATGCTCTTTTGAATCTTGGAGCAGATGGAAGAAAGGGAAAGCAGAAAAGGGATAAAACCAACTATCTTATATAACAACAGTTGAAGCAGATAACAATTTCAATGATGCTTTCAAGGGGAACATCATGACAATTGTGTAACCTGATTGTTATTGACTAACAATACTTTGTAGAATAGCATCGTTGTGTCAAAACTAATCCAACATTTTATTTTGACAAGAAATGAAGTCAAATAAAAGAAACATAATAGAAAGAAATGGCATAGCATAAATGAAACAACATAAATGAAATAACAAAAATGTAAAATCAAAGCAAATAAAACAAACTATAATACAAAAAAAACTCCATACAACATTTAAACTTTCAAGTTGGTTCCACATAGTGTTTTAAGTGTGAACCATTGGTGCTATAGGAAAACAATCGCTCTTGTAAGTCCTTTAGGATATAGGAATTTGCGCCCAAGATAGAAGTGATCTTAAAAGGACCTTGCCATAACTTTTGGAACTTTGAATGCCTTCCTCTATTAACATGAGATGAATCCCACAACAATACCTTCTCATTAACCTTAAATTTGACAACTTTGACACTTTTATTGAAACATCTTTTAACAGTTTGTTGTCTTCTTTTTATGTTATCCAAGACAAACATCCTTTGATCCTCTAAATCCAAAAGTGCATTCTTTCTTTGAGAGACATCAGAAGAATTTAATTCTTCAACCTGTAGCATTAACCTTAGAGAGGAAAGTTCTAACTCAGTAGGCAGAATAACTTCTTGACCATAAACAAACTGGAAATGAGTGCAACCAGTGCTCACCTTGGTGGTACTGTGATCTACCCAAAGGGTGTAAGTGAGGAGAGTGTGCCATTGATGAGGCTTATCTTCAATGAGCTTATTGATAATTCTCACTAGATTCTTGTTGGTAGACTCAGCCTGCCCATTTCCTTAGGGATAATAAGTTGATGAGGTAAAATGTTTAACCCCCAATTTAGCTAAAAACTAGGTCATCTTAGCAGAAATAAAGTAGGACCATTGTCTGTAATAATTTCCAAAGGAATACCAAATCTAGAAAAAATATTAGTCTCAAGGAAATAAATCACCTGCTCATCCTGTGAATTCTTAAGTGGGCAACTTCAGTCCATTTCATAAAACAGTATGTGGTTGTCAAGATAAAGACTTGTCCTGCTGAAGATGGAGGATTAATAGGACCAATAAAGTCCAAAACCCATTTTGAAAAAGGAAAGTCAGGGAGGACAAATTGTAAATGCATAACAAAAAGATGTTCTTTCCCAACAAACTTCTGGCACTTGTCACAAGATCTTGAAAAATTAAAAGAATCACGAAAGATTGAAGACCAATAGTACCCTTTCCTGATAATCTTAAAAGCAGTGGTTTTAGCAGAAAAGTGACCTCCTACATGAATAACAGAATTTGAAGATTCATAAGCCTCTTGTAACAATTTATGTTCTTCCTCATTGTTCACACAACGAAGTAACATTCCATCGGAAAATATCCTAAACAAGAAGTCTCCTATAATGACATATCTAGAAGATTCGAGACAGAGCCTTCTTTGATGGGCATCTAAGTTATCTGGACATCTTTGATTTTACAAGTAATAAACCAGATCTCTATACCAAGGATGTTTAGATATAGGAAGGATTTGATTGTCAATGTAAGTGTTGATAGAGAGCTATCTTGTTCATCAATTTCTTCACTTGCTTCAACATGATGAGCTAAGTGAAGGGCTAAGTCACGTCCCTTGATAGTTTTAGAAGTCATGATGGCTAGATCATGCTCCTGGATCTTGGCAAGCCAATGTGCAAGCTTCCCTGAAATATAAGTCTGTGAGAGTAAAAACTTGATAGTAGGTAAAGGGACTTTTAACATCATGTGCTTACCTAAGATGAAGTGGTGAAACTTTTCAACATCTTTAACAAGAGCGAAAGCATGCTTTTCAATATAAGAATATTTAAACTTATCATTGGCAAGATTTGACTCATGTAAGCCATTAGTTTTTCATTAACTTGGTCATCATACTACAGGAGGATAGCATAAAATACTTCCTCTGTGGCATTAGTATATATCATAAATTCCTTCTCAAAATCCGGCTTCGCCAAAACTGGTGTGGAATTGATTTCCTTCTTGATCCCTACAAAAGAATTTTCGACGTCATTCGTCCAAGAAAAGGAGCGATCTTTCTTAAGAAGATTGTGAATTGGCATGACCATTACAGAAAAATCAGGAACAAACCTACGGAAAAAGTTGATAACACCCATAAAGGCTTGAACCTCCTTTTTGGAAGTAGGAGTAGGAAGATTTAGTATAGCATCAATCCTTTCGAGATCTATGCTTATTCTTGAATTAGAGACAATGTGCCCAAGGAGCTTTCCCTTGGTAATGTCGAAAATAGACTTAGAAGAATTTAAAGAAATGTCGAATTTCCTACATTGCATGAGAATCTTTCTAAGATGACTGAAATGATCTGATCGGTTTTTAGAATACACAGTTAAATCATCAAGATAAATATGAATAATTTTGTCGATCAAATCGTCAAAAGCTATTTGCATAGCTATTTGAAAAGTGGCACGTGCATTAGATAAGCCAAAAGGAATATGTTCATAAGTGAAATTTCCCCAATGTGTCATAAAAGTGGTTTTATATTTATCTATCCTTTTTACCTTGATTTGATTGTAACCAGAAAAAAATGTCAAGTAAGGACATCACATGTGACCCTACAACTTGCTGCAAAATCATTTCCATATTAGGGAGAGGAAAATGGTCTTTAATACTGTCTTTATTCAATGCGTGAAAATAAACACATAATCTAATCTGACCAGTTGCTTTCCTAATGGGAACCAAATTAGAAACCCACTCAGAATACTTAACAGGGAAAATTATCCCAACCTTCAAGAGTTTTTCCAACTCCTTTCGAATAGTTGCTTCCAGTGCAGGGTTAATGGGTCTTTGTTTTTGCCTAACTGGTTTTATGCCCTCCTTGATAGGAATGGCATGTTGTATAAGATCGGGATCAAAACCACGAAGATCCTCATAAGACCAAGAAAAAACATCTTTAAATTCACCAAGCAACTCAATGAACTTCATTTTTCCTTCATCATAACATTGGGCACCTATTTTAACATTCTTTGGACACTCGGGTGTCCCAATGTTCAAGGAAATTGTTTCACCCACTTTCCTTTTCGACTCCTCTTCTTTATGTTTTTTTTTGTTGCCTACATCACTCGATGAAAATGAACTTTCTAGAGGATTCAAGCCCTTTGGAATTTTGTTATCTTCCATTGATATAATTTTCTTAAGCTTATAAGGTTCATTTTGAATGAAAGCACATATGCTGTCATCACTAGGGAAGACCTGCCATGACTCTACATTGTCAGGGATATGTGGACGATACAAATATTGAAAGGTACAATCAGGTCTTTGTGGTAGAAGTTCCCAAGTAGGAGAGGCTGTAAAAAACAACTAACCTGTCATCCATTGAGTTCAATTCCCTTTTAACATGAGTGATGTTGAAAGATATCAAGTTCGAGATAAGTTCCCAAACAATTTGGGTGTAACGTTTCATTAACTTGTTGCTAGGAGAATATATCTTATGTACAAGGTTTACAACAAGCTCGGAATCCCCAAAAACTGTAAGGTGACCACAACCCAAATTATAGGCATTTTCAATGCCTAGCAGTAATGCTTCAAATTCGGTGACGTTGTTAGTGCAAGCAAACTTTAACCTATAGGAAAAGTTGTGAATTTTACCCACAGGAGAGTACAAGATAACACCAGCTTTGTTTCCTTCATTGGAGCATGAACCATCCAAGTGCATATGCCACATCCCATCCTCTATATCAATTTGTTACAAGGTAGTGTTGTCCTCATCTGCAAATATGGAATACACTCCTAGGTTCTTCTCGATATAATTTACATTAGGTTGTGGAATGATTTATATTTAAGGTGATATTCTTCCCTCTCTTAGGAATATAATGTTTTTACCATTTTGAGGAATGGATAAGTGTGTCCCGTCGAGTGAGAGGTATCTACCCATCAAATATTTCCAATCTCTTCCTAATATGATAGAGTAATTACTCACTGGCATATTGATTACCTGAATATTAAGGGTTGTCCTTATTTCAGGATGTGCACAAAAAACCAAGGTCACATCCTTGATTTCACCTATGGTCGATTGTTGTAAACTATTATAGGAGAGCATGCTTCTGGTGTTTTCATTTGTACAATACAAGCCTATCTCTTCCATAATTATATTTTACATTACACTTGGGCCCGAACCACCGTCAATGAGACAACAATGGGCTATTTTTTCCATAATCTTTACATAAATAAAAAACAAGGAGTTTTTTACAGGGTGTCTAAAATTATATACACCTACTTTTTTTTACAGTTGAATCCTCTTCATCTAACTCTTCAAAGAGGTTGGATACAATGGAAGCTTTTCCTTCCATAAAAAATTTCAGATGATTTTGTTGCTCAGGGACGACAACCATGTCCAGGAGGGTAGCATCAAATTTAATATTAGCCAATTGATTGAGAATGTTGTATTTGGAAGAGGGAAGAGGGGAGGTAGTTCCTTGACTGTCAGGAGCCTTAGAAACCTGAACAGTATCAGGTGGTGAAGATGATCTTGGGATATAAGAAGTGCAAGGAGGATCATATTTACCTTTTAGAGAATAAGATTTATTCCTAGTATTTATGATCATAACATCCTCCGGCTCTGCAAAATCTAGAACAACAATAGTAGTTTCAGGCATTTTACCAAAGATTTTATCTCTGGGACTCTTATTTACCTCACACATACTTTCCTCATGGTGTTCCTCACAAAAGTTACACCAACTACGAGGCATGATGGCTTTAGGTTGAAATTTATTTTCATTAGGATTCTTAAAGGGTGGTGAAGAATAATATGAGGCCCCGGGGGTAAGTGAAGAGACATTTCCTTTCTTCTCATATGCTATCATTCGATTATTCATGTCTTGTACAAGTTGTAAGAGGGTGGACATGTCCATCTGTTTAACTGAGTCTCCCTCAGGAAGACCTGTTATTTCAAGTTGTTCTTCATACTCTAAACAAGTATGCAAAGAGGAACCAAGGTTATCAATGGATATTTCCTCAATCTTATGACGGTAGGGGGAAGGTAGAGAATTATAATAATTCATAAAGTGGCTTGGTTCTGAGGGGGAATGAGTTCAAAAATTTGGTTATATAATTTGGTGAAACGGAAGTTGAAAGACTTGATAGTTTCACCATCTTTATAAGCAATGTTATTGTAATCCCTTAAATGCTCAGATGGGCTCTTGGACTGCCCATAGGTATACTTGAACCAATAGAATAACTCCTCCCAAGTGGAAACAATCTCTGGAGGAAGATCAAAGAAATTGGTCAATGCCTTCCCTTCAAGGGAATTAAAAAATAAACACATACAAGTGTCATTGTCATTGGCTCCTATGTTGTGATAGACATTAGAAAATTCCACCAAATTTTCATTCGTAGTGACCTTGTTATTCCATGAAAACCTATGGAGATTCTATTTGAATTTAGGAAGTGGATGAGTAGCAGGTGCTAGGTTAAAAGGGGAGGAAACATGTCACATAGTAGTTGTAGCATCTTCTTCAAACTAAAAAATCCCATACTTTTTAATGACCTTGGCGGGGTTTATAGTAGATTGGATAGGTACTTGATGACTATACAAGTTTCCAATCACTGGCGATGCTAAAGGTTGATATGAAGAAGGACCTCCAGTGCCACCAGAGCCACAACTAGATGCCATCTTGTGAATGATAGGTAAGGGAGAGAAAAACAATTTGGATGAATCAGAAAAAGTTCTCCTTAGAGTACTTTGTTGGACTGACAAAACAATGTTTCTTCTTCCTATTTCAGCAATAGGGTTGATCTCATGTGATAAACCTCTTCTTCTCCTAAAGATGAGAGGATTTAAGGACATGAAAATAAGATCAAAACTGTAGGAAAAATAAAAGCTATGGTTGATTCCTAGGTTTTCTTTGCCTAGATTTCCAATGTTCTCGAACACTTATGTCTTATTCAATCACTTCCCATGAGCGTTCAAGCTCAACCCAGGTATTAGTGATCTCTAAGATGGTATTAAACAAGCTTAAAGCAACGTTGGTATGATCTTTAAGACCAGGCTCAATATTGGGTTGCCTTGCAATAGGTACAGTCGTGAAAAAAAGAAACAGTCAAAGAATCAAAAGAAATAATATAAATATATTCAATTATAATCAAGCATTCAATCAACCAGGGAGATATGGAAGATCTCCTCAGTATGGTCGCCAAATAAATGTTGAAGAAAAGATATGAATGTATCTTACTCAAGCATTTTCGAATCTTGCTTGGCTAGGGAAAGATAGTCGATAATATTACCCTATGTTTATAGCCTCAAAATTTGTTTCCCAATCCAAAAGTATTAATTACAAGGGTTCGGGATGATTTTTTAAATAAAAAGATTGTTGCAAAATATGAAATTTTAATATAATTTTCTGAACATATTCAGATTGCAGAAAATAAATGTGGAGATCAAAAGTAAAAATAACCAAGTCACATATTAACACAAATGAGACAGAATAGAAATCATTTTATTTCATTCCAAGAAATCAAAAGTATCTTTCTCTTTACAAAAATCCCTGTGGGGGCATGGACCAAGGCCAAACATAGAAATCCCCGATGAAAACCATACAAAAAGACTCTGACAAGAAGTAAAAATTGAACTTTAAAATCTGGATCAACTTGCCACCGATTGTTGCTCACTTGAGTTTGCACAATATCCTTTATCAGTCATGAAACTCAATTAATAAACAGACAAGTCTACACAGACTATAAAATATAGATCAACACCTCTGAAACAAGCATCTGAATGGTATGGTTCAGCTTTGAACCTTGTTGTCTACAATAGGACCCTGTTGTCAAAAAGAGAATTAGGCCTTTAATAAATTGAAGAATGAATGAAAACTGAACTATCTCAATAAAACTCAAGAGAAACCCTTAGTATGTTTTCTCCTTCTATTCTCCTCTTTTTCTTACTTCTCATTTGGATTTTATGCATTCCAAACTAGTTGAAGTAGTTCAACTACCTCATTTAGTTAAGTTAATTAAAAATTAACTAATTTTAGTTTAGGGGAAGCAATAATAATAATAATAATTGAGGGTCTTTTTATTGAATAATAACTAAGTAGGTGGGACCCCTTGCGACTCCCTTTTATTTCTTAACAAAAATAAACATAATTAGACAACCAATTAAACACAAGCCTCCTTGTGGCTCTCATAATTATTTCCACAATTTGAAATTTAAACATCGGAAATATTTCAAATTATATCCAAAACATGTAAATATCCACAATATCCCCAAAAATGAGTTTGTTGTCCAAAACTTTCTATAGTCCACTATCCTCAAAAAATCAATTATAAACACATAAATCAAAATCCATATTTACCACTTTGAGAGGCAATTCTTCCTTTGTCATTGTTGTCCCATTTGGACTTCCCAGAAATATTCTTAGTTTGGGTGGAACCTTGAGGCTTGATCTCACTAATGACATGGGAGCAGTCGTCCCTCAAGTGCATACGGGATGACACTGACTTGGTTGAGTCACTTGAAGGAGAGGAGGGAGCAGCAACAACTTTATCTTTGTCATGCACATGGTGAGCCTCGATTTTGAGTCATTTGCTTGCATGGGAGGACTGTAAATTCTAACCTTGTACAATATCTACTGCAAATTGATATTCAGAAAAGAACAGAAAAGATACAATGGCAAATACAAACATTACACAGAGATTTTTCACCTGGAAACCCAAACCGGGAAAACTAGCATATATTATATTCATACATTGTGTTACATTGTTTACAATACAATATACATATAGGAGCCAGCGGCATCCAAAACCCTAACCCAATGACCTGGATTAGTCCAAAAACCTAATTCCTTAACCGAAAATAGAAAACCATCGGCAAAAACCATGTGCCGAAAAAACCACCTAAATATCATGTGGTCCCGAAAATATGTCGTCCTGGTGTGAAAAAAAAAATTCGGGGGCGCTACCCCCGAACCCCCACGCAGGGGGATCCGCCCCCTTGCACCCCCCTCTAACCCCCCTGCACTCCCAGTGCAGGCGCTCAGACTCTACTACTCATGCAAAGAATATAACACATACCCAACATTCTCCCACTTGTTGTTTTCTTTGCACACAGGGGGTTATAGGGTTACACAGTCAATAATCCAGGGCAACAATGCCCATGGATCCTATACACCAAGAGAACTTCTCAGTGCTCACAGATTTTGTTAATGAATCTGCAACATTCTTCAAAGTGTCCACCTTCATCAGTGATACTTTCTTTTCTTCAATCATGTCTCTCACA